>NW_023612202.1:0-66606 GCF_013339725.1 Rhipicephalus microplus
AGATTACAAAGCTAAAATGCTTAGCATGAAAATATGCGAAAGAAATACTTTATTGGCGCAGCGAACTTTTATAGCCTCGAAATATTACACTTAATACCTGAAATTGGGCGTACTACAAATTACCTTTACGTGGAACTATCGGCGGAACCACGTGGTCTAAAACAGCTGGTAAGGCATTGTTGAAGAGAACATGGCTTCAAAGACTTTCAGAATCCTAGTTAATCGGAGTTAAAATACCCTGTCGAAGCACACATACCCAAAAGGACAAAAGTAGTGGGGGGACCAGAATAGACACTGAATATTCTACATCGCGTAATTTTTCGCACACTTTACCTTTTCACAGGATAATAAAATACTTACACGCATCCACAGCGGCCTCAAATCGCCAAAGTTAGCCGTTCTGCACACCACTCCCCCCTTCAAAAAAAAAATTCCTAGGTAGCCCTGCACTGAACGTGTACCGCTGATAAGCTGATTATAGTGTGCCCCTTTAGAAATCTGTATTGTAAATTTACCTTCCGACAGTACGATGTCTCAAAAATATTTCAACTCTAAAGTATATTAGATATGAGCAGTGTACAAATAGCGGCTCTTCTAAGGGACATGGCACAAGCGGTTATTGTTATTGCGGTAGGCCGGTTACTACGTGCACTTGGATATATATATATATATATATAGATATATATATATATCTATATATATATATATATATATATATATATATATATATTATATATATATATATATATATATATATATATATACCTATATAACTTATATATACTAATATAAATCATGCCCTGATGAAGGGAGGACCCCTCCCGAAACTGTTGGGAAATAAATATATTTATTATTTATTCTTGTTGACAACGCTCCCGTTGTGCCATACCCCATACCTTCACGAAGACTAACTGGCCCATTGAATTATTACTCCCACTATATATATATATATATATATATATATATATCTATATATATATATAATATATATATATATATATATATATATATATTATGATATCTAACAGACAGTAATGCCAAGGAATGTACAGGGGAGGTTATTAGAACCAATGGAATGTAACTAAGAAGAAAGAAAAGTGGATGAAAAAATAACCAGCCGTGAGCAGGAATCGAACCTACGACCTTCAAATGATGCGTTGGATGCTCTAACCACTGAGCTACCACAGCCTTTTTTTTCTTTATTGGCTGCTTCGTAAACAGTACAAATCAATATAAGAATACAGCGCAGTGTCACGTGTAAAAGTGCTGTCACATCTTCCAGCACATGGAGGTTAAAAAGGCAGACGCTTTATCCCCATTAACTTATCTAAACATGGCAACCACTCTGGCTTATCTTGTGCCTCGTATGCAGTCATCAAATACTGTACACTTTATATGAAGTACTCTCGAGCGGGCCGGGGATTCACGTCTGCGTTTCGCACTGCCATCCGTGTTCGCCACACACTGTGAAGAACCAATACCATGAACATATCGTAGGGCACACCGCCTACATTTATGACTGGCAAAAAACGCATGCCATACTGTGTAACTGGCAGGTCTTTCTTAAGGCTCCTTTGAAGGATGTCCCAGAGAAAGACTGCATCAGTACAGTCTAGAAAGATGTGGTCAACTGTCTCAAGTTTTCTGCAGATAATGCAATCAACTGACGGGACGAATATTCCTTTTTCTCGGAGCCATGGATTGGTAGGGAGTGTGCTGCTGTGAACTTTGAAAAAGAATGTCTTCATTGATGGTCTAATTGGCATCTTCTTCGCTCTTTTCAAGATGTCATCCTCGGGCCCATTAGGGTACAATGTTCTATACAGAGGCTCTGGCAACATAGTTTCTACAAGGTCCTTGTACAGTCTCTTTCGCGAAACCCCAGAGAGATACTCCATCGAAAATCACACTCTCAATATTTCCAAAGCAGCAATCACTTCTTTCATGTACCCCTTAGGTCTTTTTGTCACCCCATTGACTGTGGTTATTTTTTCATCCACTTTTCTTTCTTCTTATTTACATTCTATTGGTTCTAATAACTTCCCCTGTACATTCCTTGGCATTACTGTCTGTTAGATTTCATTAATATTGTGTCAAAACACGGAAAAAACAAGCCCTTAGGTATAGACTTCTTTTCCATATTTAATTGAATGAGGGTCTCGTACTGGCAGACTTGGTGTGTTTAGGTTGTATAAGAGGGACAATTAATCAGCTGCCCGCTCATAATAGGTTCACGTGCTACGTGACGCAAACATGCGCATAAGAGTGTTTTCACACTCGTCGTTTGGCTTATAGATGACGCTGACTGTCACTCTTACTTCTAAATTCACATATAAACCCAAAAAGTGGATGGAGGGAAAGCCGCTGTGGTAGCTCAGTGATTCCACTTCCAGATGCCGAAGCGAACGGACGTGTGTTGGAAAGCTCCAGTGGAGCGGCATTACCGGCCCGTTTGAGCCACGGAAACAGGTCTTTTGATGACGTTGAGGATTATGAAGTTGTGTTGCCAACCCTTTTTACAGGACGTAATGTTTTAAATACGGTTTTTCTGCACGCTGACGTACGAGCCCGATCTTATCGAGTGGAAGATTTCCGTGACACTTTGGCCAGCCTGCGACTGCTCCCCGAAGTGGTTGCTTTGGGGGCGTATAGGATGAGCCACGTGTAGGCGGTAAGGTTCAAGAACATGGACGCTGTCAAGATGATTCTATCGCAAGGCGACATCAAGGTAAAAAATTGTCGCTGTCTTGTCATTGATTCGGCAAACCAGGATGTGCTTATGAAAGTGCACTGGCTGCTGCACAATGTTCTCGATGAGGATGTGCGACGCGCTTTAGAGCCGTACGGCCAAGTGGTTGACGTCAGCAGGGAGCGTTGGCGTGTAAACGGCATCAGTGAAAAAGGCTCCACTACCCGTATTGTGACACTTCAGGTGAAAGTGGGCTTCAAAATCGAAGACCTGCCTTACCCATTGAACGTAAGCGGTCAGCAAGCTTTGGTGGTTGTTCCGGGCAGAGCGCCAGTGTGCTTAAGCTGTCGAGCAAAGGGGCACATATGGAGAGATTGCCGTGTGTTGCACTGTGGTGCCTGCCGAATATTGGCCACGAGGAGAACGACTGCACGTTGTCTTATGCCAGCGTCACCGGACCTCCGAGTGGCAACGACCACGCAGAGCTGTTAATGGACGAGCATGAAGCTGAAGAGGCAGCGAGCGCGACTGCGAGGAAGGTACAGGTGACCCAGAATTGGTGAAACTGAGCAGGCCTAGTAGGATGGACAATGAAAAGGTTGAGAACTAGGCATCCGAACCAGAGCCAGAGAAACCAATAACGACAGACAAGCCAGAACAGCACCTGCCGACTGTGAAGGCTCCCAGCGACGCAGACACACTGCAAGACGACATGGAAATCAGCGACAGCGCAGGCAGTGGACTAGCTGGAAAGTGACCAAGAGACATTGTTGGCAAAGGCTTCACTACCTCCGGAGACGTTGGTCGAGAAGAACCACCAGCAAAAACCACAGGAATAAGGCGACCAACGTTGAAGCCACGGCCGAACTTGCAGACTAATCCACGGGCGGAGGCCAGACAGCCTTCGCAAAAGCTTCCTGGTACTTGAGTTTTTTTTGTGCTTTTTTCCGGATGAAAAGTAACCCGTAAGTGAGCGGAGTTTACACACACCATGCCTCTGTAAAACCTGGACCGATTGCCGCAAAATTTTCAGTAAAAGCTAAAGCCGTTTTTTAGAAACGTTCACCTCAAGTAAACAATGTGTTTTTCACCCCCCCCCCTAAACAAAAATCGTGGCTTTCAATATAGAATCAGCCTTACGCGTTGCAACTTTTAACGTTAGAGGTTTACGCTCGAAGAGGCGACAGTATCAGTTACGTTGTTTGTTTCTTGAAAATGACGTTGATATTGCCGCTGTAAAGGAAACAAAAATTGAATCTGAAGAGCAGATGGACACCATATTTTTGAACTTCCGCTCCAGATACAATATATGTGTGAGTCATTCTGTAGGTACTTCAGGCGGATGTCTTCTCTTTAAAAGAAACACAATTGGCATTGTCGAAAAAAGTGTACACAGTGATAATGAAGGGTGATTAAATCCATGTGATTTTCTTCTTTCCGGCATTAGGTGGCGCGTTGTGTGCGTATATGCGCCAAATAGACAACAAGATAGGAAAATATTTTTTTAAAGTCTTGATACGTATTTATCATGCGAGAAGGTAGTTATATTTCTAGGCGATTTCAAATGTGTGTGTAATGCCGAAGACAGGGCATGTAAAACCCTTGCACGTGACTATAGTGCCTTGGTATTGGATTCAATGGCACGTGAGCGAAACTTGGAAGACGTAGGATATGTACTGGCGCAGGGTGCCCACTATACGCATTACCAGCTCAACAGTCAAGCTAGGCTTGACAGAGCATACGTGTCTACGTCCCTGCTTCCTATGTGCCAGGGCTACGCAGTGAAGAATGTTTCATTTAGTGACCGTAGTCTAGTAATGTTCACCATTCCGCAGGGCGCGGGTTCGAATCCCGGCTGCGGCGGCTGCATTTCCGATGGAGGCGGAAATGTTGTAGGCCCGTGTGCTCAGATTTGGGTGCACGTTAAAGAACCCCAGGTGGTCTAAATTTCCGGAGCCCTCCACTACGGCGTCTCTCATAATCATATAGTGGTTTTGGGACGTTAAACCCCACATATCAATGTTCACATAATAAAAAGAAACGCCCAAATTCAATTGGGGACTCTGGAAGTTAAATGAAAAGTACTTGAGGATGAGAAGTTTGTAGGAAAAACGCTGAAAAGGAATAAAAGTAGTGGCGAAAGTAACGCAACTAGTTCAATTTACCCATGGGAGTGCTTCAAGGAAAAAGTAAAAATGAAAGCAATTGGAAGGTCAGTTTAAAAAAAAACGCCACTAACCTGAAAAAGAAAGACAACTGCAATGCGAGCTTGATTTTTTTTATGTCAGAATGTGCGCAACCAGGACTGTGCGCAGTAAAGAAATAAGAAGAGTGAAACAAGACTAGAAGCCGTAGATACGTCAAGGTACAGAGGAGCGGTGGTACGCGCACGCGCAGATAGATTGTGGTGTGGCGAGGTTCCCACAAACGTGGCCGTCGCAGATGAAAAGAGCTACGCGCAAGAAACTGAGATAAGGGCGATAGAATACAAAAATGAAGTCACCACAGATAAAACCGAGATTGAGCACGCGTTTGTGGAATATTCCAAGAGCTGTTGGGGGCGTCAGAGCGGACACGAGTACGTATAGTCGGCGTTTCTTGTCACTTATGCCGAAGCTTGAGGATGACGTAAAAGCGTGATTAGAAGCACCCATATCGGTCAGAGAAATAGCAATCATTATTGAAAAAATGAAAAACGGTAAAACACCCCGTCCAGATGGACTAGTTGTAGCATTCTATAAGAACTTTAAAAATCTTGTGGCAGAAGCTTTGTGGACTGTGTTAGATGAGGCATACGAAAGGGAAGAGTTACCAATATCTTTTCGGAGAACACACATCGTGTTAATCCCAAAAACTGAAGATCCCAGGAAACAGCTGTCCGTCACATCGTACAGGCCCATAACCCTAGCGAATGTTGACTACAAAATATTCATGGGTGTTTTGGCCAGGCGAATCCAAACAGTGATTACAGAAATAGTCGGACCACATCAGACTTGTGGCATAAAAGGCAGAACAATTACGACGAACATTCATATTGCCCGAAATATGTTAGAATGCTGCGATGAGTTTGACTGTAAAGTAGCTATGCTACAAATCGATCTCGAGAAGGCATTTGTCCGCGTGAACCATGATATACTTTTCAGCATTCTTGACTATGTCAATATAGGGTCTGTGGTGTTAGAAGGGGTCCGAATGGCGTGCACAGGATGCACTACGAGAATTGTAATAAACAAACAGCTTAGTGATAATATACAAGTCTTATCGAGTGTAAAACAAGGATGCCCTGCATCGGCACTGCTTTTTGCTATCTATTTAGAACCTCTATGCCAGAAAGTGCTACAGAGTGATCAGGTGCGAGGGTTTCCTTTGATGTCTGCAGAGGTCAAAATACTTAGTTACGCCGACGATATTACTGTGTTCTTTGAAGATCGGGAGAGTATCAGAGAAGCACTAAACGATGTGAAATTCTTCTGTGATTGCACTGATAGTAGAGTCAACTGGAGTAAATGTCTTGGAATATGGTACGGAAATTGGCAAAGCACAACATCTATATTTCAAAGCATTACATGGAAGGTTATACCTGACAAGTACTTAGGGGTACCTCTCCAACACTACAGGGACACAACAGAATATTGGAAACAAGAGACAGAGCAACTAAGAGACAAGACAAAAACGTGTGGTGGGCGCGATTTCTCGATGATTACGAGGTCAACAGTGAGCAACATATTCCTTATTTCACGAGTATGGTATGTTTTACAAGTGCTATTCATGTCACGTGTTGCTGTACAAAAGCTACACAGACTGATCGCAGTGTTTATCTGGGCGTCCACATGGCAAAGGACAAGTCGAACAAATCTGTTCCGTTCTGTAAAAAGTGGGAGGCTCGGTCTTGTACACTTGTTCCTGAGGCAGATAGTATCTAGGTTTTTTTTTTGCGAGATCAAGATAATCGTTTTTTTTAGAACGTTGATACATGTGCGGCTGTCCCATTTTTTGCCTGATTTTATTGTAACCACAGTCAATGGGGGGACAAAAAGACCTAAGGGGTACATGAAAGAAGTGATTGCTGCTTTGGAAATATAGAGAGTGCGATTTTCGATGGAATATCTCTCTGGGGTTTCGCGAAAGAGACTGTACAAGGACCTTGTAGAAACCATGTTGCCAGATCCTCTGTATAGAACATTGTACCCTAATGGGCCCGGGGATGACGCCTTGAAAAGAGTGAAGATGCCAATTAGACCATCAATGAAGACATTCTTTTTCAAACTGCACAGCGGCACACTCCCTACCGATCCATGGCTCCGAGAAAAAGGAATATTCGTCCCGTCAGTTGATTGCATTATCTGTGGAAAACTTGAGACAGTTGACCACATCTTTCTAGACTGTACTGATGCAGTCTTTCTCTGGGACATTCTTCAAAGGAGCCTGAAGAAAGACCTGCCAGTTACACAGTATGGCATCCGTTTTTTGCCAGTCATAAATGTAGGCGGTGTGCCCTACGATATGTTCATGGTAATGGTTCTTCACAGTGTGTGGCGAACACGGATGGCAGTGCGAAACGCAGACGTGAATCCCCGGCCCGCTCGAGAGTACTTCATATAAAGTGTACAGTATTTGATGACTGCATACGAGGCACAAGATAAGCCAGAGTGGTTGCCATGTTTAGATAAGTTGGTGGGCATAAAGCGTCTGCCTTTTTAACCCCCATGTGCTGGAAGATGTGACAGCCCTTTTACACGTGACACTGCACTGTATTCTTATATTGATTTGTACTGTTTGCGCAGCAGGCAATAAAGAAAAAAGGCTGTGGTAGCTCAGTGGTTAGAGCATCCAACGCATCATTCGAAGGTCGTAGGTTCGATTCCTGCTCACGGCTGGTTATTTTTTCATCCACTTTTCTTTCTGCTTATTTACATTCCATTGGTTCTAATAACTTCCCCTGTACATTCCTTGGCATTACTGTCTGTTAGATATATATATATATATATATATATATATATATATATATATATATATATATATATATTAACAGCAAAACTCTTGTTGAACAGTTTGTCGCCCTCTCATAGGCAAACGAACAGCTCGTGCAGAGAGTCAGTCCTCGCAACGAGGATTCAGATGTTCTGAGTGCACTGAAATCTTTTTATTCTTCCACATATATATTTCATTAGGTTAGTTTGGCTTCCAGAACATAAGGGCCTATTGCTGAATGAAATGGTTGATGCGCTAGCAAAAGCATCATTGAATGGCATGGTTACTCATGTATTTCTCGCATCTAAATTCATCATACGCTCTAGAGTAGGAAAAAAACATGGTACAAAAATTTGTTGCTGTTTTATTGACGGCCACAATAGAATTTCCGCACCTGAAACACCGGCGGAACATTAAGATATTTCAAAGAAGAGAACTTGGAGTGACAATCACTTGACCAAATTGTGAGATTTCATATCTCAATTTTCATTTACAGAGAGCTGGACAGGCACCTTTTTGTAACTTTCCTTTTTGTGGAATACATGAGACAACAGAACATTATCTTATTTTCCTGCAACAAGTTCTCTACACTGCGGGAAAATGCGTTGCGGGATACCGTCTGCCGATTCCTTAGACTATCTGATTGTGCCAAATGTGCTTTCGTTCAGGGCATTTGTCCCTGGGCCACAGTGAAAAGAAGGTTGGCGATGCCTTGGAGTAGTTTAAGAAATAATCAAAGAAATTTATATTGCAGACCCAAGTTACACTCCTGTTACACTCCTGTTTTCTAAATTTCGTTTATTTTCTTAATGATTATTTCTTAAATTACCCAGCTCGGAATTACTACCTTTGTTTACACTGAATCTCTAAGTATTTGTACTTTTGTTACATTACTACTTTCAAGTTTAGCTAGACATTATTATTACTTATTATTAAAAAACTTATTTGGAAAAATAACTGCTTCTTCTCCAATTCACTAGCGTCGGTATCCATACTCTACTCTACCATTGACTTTAGCTGTCGTGCACCATCACTGAGTGCCCGCCAATAACGTCTTACCAACTTGAAAAAGAGTATTGTGCCCTTGAAACAAATGTGGTCCGCATTAGATGTGGTCCGCATTAGGAGGTTCGATCCCGTAACGTCTTATCTGCCATGCACTCAAACGCCCCTCAGCGAATGCTTCCTGCAACGCTGACGCCAAGTCCCGGTGTCCCCCGCATCCACAACTCTCCTGTCTTCACCGGTACGGATGGAACCTACGCCGAAGACTGGCTCGACGTGTACGAACGCGTGAGCGTTCCCGTTCATTGGGACCAGGCAGGTAAACCGAGCTACCCGGTTTTCTACTTCGAGCGTGTAGCCGGCATGTAGTACAAAACCACGCATCCGATTGTCCTACTTGGTCTGCTTTTAAGACAGCCAACGTCGACGCGTTCGGCCGTCCTGCCGTTCGTAATTATCACGACAAACCGCGTTTGCGTGAACGAGCACAGCAGACCGGCAAGTTCTTAGCTATTAACATCGAGGACATCCTTGTATTATGCAATAAAGTGGACTCGAGCATGTCGGAGGCAGACAGAATCACGCATGTTCTGAAAGACATCGCTCACGATGCCTTTATCATGCTCCTGGCCAAGAGCCCTCACATACAAGCAGTGGTCATTGGCAGTGGTCAACACGGTGGCAAAGTTGCGAGAAGCTAAGCTGACAGCGCTCGACCGCCATCAGGCGACGCTGATATCTGGGCCAGCCATTTTTCACCACGCCAACCTGCTCGCCCAAATTAAGTCATTCGTTCGTAAAAAAGTTTCCCACCTGGTCTTTTTACTGCCTCTCGTTTCTACGCAAACTGTTGAACAGCCGTCAACTACACTCCTGCCTCCCTTCCACGAGCAATTCAGCAGGAATTCGTGGAGGTCGATCCTGAACACTACCAGCCGCTTTCATTATCTCCGCTACCAAGCTACGCCCAAGTTGTCACCAGCCAACCCCTACGGATTGCGGTGGCTGGCCCGCTTAGTTACACCAAAGCTGTCGCCAGACTCTAGACTGTAGAAGCAACTGGTCCGCGGAAATACGTTGACGTCATACGCGTGCCCCGGGTGCCGGCCACCATGAAGCCATACTAGCAGCCGCCTCGCTTATCGCTTTCTGCGACATGGATGGGACCCACGAACCAATGGCGCACTTTTGACAATCGCCCCATTTGCTTCGCCTCCGGTTGCGTCGGTCATGTCGTACGTTATCGCAATCGCGTGCAGCAGCCTCAGGTCGCCTCCAACCCACCTAGCCACTCGAGCAGCCCTTATTATGAACAACCACCGTTTTTTTCACTGTCATCCCACCCAGCAGAGTCTATATGCCGTCCACCACCTCCACTGGATGCACCGAGATACTAGAGGCACCGTTTTCGTCATGGACGCAAACCTTATCCCATTACTGCGCTAAGTGACGACGCCACTTTCCAAGCCCTCCCTCCGTACAGCCAGCGCCCAAAGCATTCACCATGCAGTGCTTTCCACAGCCCACCTCGTGATCCAGGACGCGATGTACATCCTAGAATTGATCTTGATTTCTTCATGCCCTCACGGCGTCATCTTATTTGACGCCTGCCGACAGTCTGCTAACAACGTACTGCTAGCAACGTACAACAGGCTGCTAGCAACGAACTCATCAAATACAACACCCAAGTGCCCGCCAACTTGTCCACGGCGGTGTCGGTCTACAGCGCAAGTCTTTGCGACACCGCTGCGCTCCTCTCATCATCTGAACGTGTTTTCATGAAGAAAAGCTTGCTGATTCCTTTCTCCACCCTGTAAGCCACTCATGACAGCACCACTATTTTTGTTCTGAACTCATCTCCGTACAGTGTAACATTGGTGCGAAAATTATTTACCACAACATGCGTAGTTTGTGTAATTATTTCTTGAAGGGATTAATAAATATTTAGATAAGTAATAAGACGCAATAAGGAAATGTGAACGTTCTTATCTTTTTTCATATTTTTCCTGTGAATCGCAACGAGATGCGGGGCTAATGTGCCGGCGCATCGAGCAGACGACAGCCGTGGAACGCTCCTACGCGTTCGCGCACTCATTGTGCTCATCTAGGGTGCTATTCTGGACATTGTCAAATGCCATCATGTGGTCAGATTCCGCCATTGATGCTAATTGGCCAAGTGAGCTGCTACCACCTCTCTGAGTAGCTTAAAATGCTGCTGTTACGAAATTTGACAATATGGCGGAATAAGACAGTGTCCAGAATAGCACTCATATTTTACCGCGTCTAAGCCAGCGCTTCAAAGCCATCCCTCAGAAACAGACATCAAACAACGCTGGTCATTCGAAAAAGAAAACAAGAAAAAAAGAAAAACGCTGCTTCAGTGGACGGGAGTTGGGCTTGTTCGGGCACGTCTTGCGAACGTGACCTCTTGGTTGGATGGCGGAGAGAGTAGGGAACAGATTTGGCTTGCGAAGGCTACGCGGAGGAGCGGCAAGAGTTTCGAGTTGGCCTTCTCTCACCATCGTTTCGCGCCGCTTCAGGAAACAGTTTTCTCAGCTCGTAATGAGCAGATTCAAAAAACTTTTGTGACAGAATTTTCCTCATCAAACTCCCAGCAACTTCCACGGTCTAACTGAAATTTGGTGTGGGGCCTGGTGAGTGGCCCTTTAAGGACTTGTTTTAAACTCACTACAGCTAACAGATGACGCAATTCACAGCCTGCAAAAAGCAGATTTCTTTTCGTACCTCGATTTGCGCTCAATTTACTGGCAAGTACCTATGGCTGAGGGTGCTCGACAGAAAACCATGGCACCTTCGGCAAGCCCGGGGTTTTTCGCCAATGCAACGTCCTGTCTTTTAAGCTTTGCAGTGCACCCGACATTTTTGAGCGCATAATGGATACTGTTGTGCTTAACATGAAATGGCACACGTGCATGTTCTTATTCGTTCACTTAACGATGCCCCAAAAGGTAAACCTACCAATGTTTCAACAAACTATTTTCTGGTACTCACTCATTCCCGCTGCAGCAAGCGCGACAACCAGCACAAGCAGAAGTGCTTCCGTCTTGCTTGCAAGTGAAACCAATCTTTGCTAGGCGCTGCTTCAGCAAAATAACCATTTCGTTGACCAACAAAGCCCCACTCAATAATAAGGTGTGAAAAATCTTACGCTCTCGGCTTGTCGGCGTCTAATGTCTTCACGGTGTGTCATACGCTCCTTGGTCATATGTCGTCACGGTTCATATTAAACGAGTATGTGCCACAAAAATTGGGTGCATCCCACTACTTGGCACCGGTCCACTAAAAGTGACGAGGCGAACAGTTAGCCCCAAAAAATAGCCGACGGCATCATTAGAGTTGAAGTCCCATTCCCTAGGGATGTAAAACCTGGAATGTAGAAAAGAAGAAGAATGTATAGAAGAACAAGAAGAAAAAGCAGCAGCACCACTTAGTGTAAGCTGCCTTGCTACGCACTTTTTCGAATGCGTTAGTGGAGTGGAAGCTTTCTTTATTAGGGGTACGCTTGCAGGCTTGGTACCATAAGTGCCTCGCCAAAGTGGCTATCAGGCAACAGCGTGCTTCACCCTTTCCCAGGTTTTGATCATTTTACTAAAGCTGTAACGCCCTTCTCTACAAGCATCTGCGCTCCTACTCAGTTTCGTGTACCATTATGAACTCGTGAAACGTCTGTTAAAAACAGTGGACATAGGGTGCAGGAGAGGAAGAGGAGGACGAAGGATGGAGCGTGGCACGTGGGGTGGTTCTCGGATCCGCGCCGCAATAAACGGACGTCGAGACGCTCTGCTCTTCATCCCAAGGCGTTTTAGTCCTTTGAACCACGTTTTCTACAAAAGAAGTGTTCGGACTTTACAACGTTGACTTCTGATTGAACGGGAGCGCTCTGTGAGCAAATGAAGGAATCAGACCAACCAGCCTGCGAAACAAGTTCAAATTTTCAAGTAAAAAGTGCACCAAAATAGAATTAGTGCGCCAAAATGAAAGTAGCCACAATCAGTTCGCTTTTTTATGTCATGCTCATTTTGTAAAATCAACAGCAACAGTAATTCGTACCTATTGTAGAGGTAGAGCATATGGGAGGCGTCTGTACACGAGGGCCAGATGTACTGCTCATAAATTATTGACTTGTCGTAATTCGGGCGTGCTTGTTCCGTAAGCCATATCCGGCAAAAATGTAGGCAGATAAAAGCGCCCATGTGCATGCTGGCTCGCATCAGGAAAGGTTGCGTCGTTGCTTCGTTTCCGGCACGTGCCAAGTTCTCGAACACAATCCTTAATTGCATTATGCAAGTGTTTATTACGACAAAAAAATAGCAAGCCAGAAAGTAGGAACATGGTGTTATCATCATTTATACGTTTTTGTTTCAGTCTGAAGCAGCTGGTGTCATGAAAAAAAAACGTTCAGTCAGTGAAAGCCTTTCCTTCAGATAACACCAACTAGTAAAAAAATATGTTGCTGAAAGCGCCCGTGTGTAAACTGGCTCACATCAGGTAAGGTTGCATCATTGCTTCATTTCCGGCACGTGGAAAGTTCTCGAACAGAATCCTTCATTGCATGATCCAAGTGTTTATGGCCAGATGTTGTATAGTATGGTACGACAAAAAAATAGCAAGCCAAAAAGTAGGAATTTGGTGTTAGCATGTCCTATACATTTTTATTTCAGTCTGACGCAGCTGGTATCCTAAAAAAAAGCGGTCAGTCAACGGAAGCCTTTTCTTAATATTGCGTCAACTGGTGAACATACTCAAAAGAGAAAATGGAGACAACCTTGAATTGACGAACTGAACAAAATGGCACAGATTTTCAGTTCAGTTCAGTTTATTTCAGTTTATTCATTCATTCAAAATACAAAATTCGTAGAATGTAGTATGCAGACGAGGGTGCCAAAGTCAAGCGACTGCAGTGGGACCCTCGGTTAACAATAACAATAAAATTATTAATTATAACAGCACGTAAAATACGCAACACATGTGAAAAGTAAACAGTGAACTTACATAAAATAACATCAAGTAAACAAAAAAGGCAGTCAGAATGCGACACAAGAACAATAGTAATAAGTTATACAAGTAAAACATAATCACGCCATAAAGCAATAACCTAAATTTGCAAAGTCTTTCCAATTTCATGCCCGGATACATAAGAATCGTTAAGTAAACATCGATGTCAACCTAGTTATGCAAGATGAAGTTTTTAAGATCACGTTTGAATGCATGAAAAGATGACGATGATTTTAGTGTATAGGGCAGGTTATTCCACAATTTAATGACCGCGAAGGCGGACGTCATTTTGCCATAATTGGTGTTACATTTAGGTAAAAGGAAGTTGTGACTGTGGGCGAATCTAGTGCTATTGGTGTTAGTGGGTAAACTAGCATGGATTATATTTAACACAAGCTGTTTGTTAAGTTGTTTATATAACAATATGATTGAGTGAAAAATAAATAAGCCAGACACAGTAAGAATACAGTTAGCTTGAAGGAGTGGGGTAGCATTAGAATAAGATGAACTGTTGGTAATAACGCTAATGGCCTGATTCTGAATGTGCTGTACAGATGAAATATGAATGTTATATGTATTTCCCCATGATGTAATGCCATAGGTGATGTGACTATGTATGAAGGCAAAGTATAAAGAAAATAAGGCTTCAAGTAAAAAAAAAGGACGAGATTTGATGAGTGATCTTATACCAAATGCTGTTTTTCGTTTGACGTAAAAAATATGATTGGTGAACTTTAAATGAGGGCCTAATTTTACGCCCAGAAGACACACACAGTTAGACGCAGGAATGAAATGATTGTCAATGAACACTTGTGGAATGAAAGGTAGCATTTTTTGTGAAGTTTTAAAAACCATGAACTGAGTTTCGAGCTGGATTAAAATTAAGTTGTTTAAGCAACACCATTCAACGACATTAGTCAGTTCTTTGTTCAACATATTGATCAGAGTAGGTAATGATTTATGCGAGATGGAAATGGTCGTATCATCAGCGTAAAGGATAACTTTAGAATCTCCAAGGCAGTCAGGCAAATCATTAATATAGATACAAAACAGTAAGGGTCCAAGAATAGAACCCTGTGGGACCCCTTGATTAATTATTTTAACATTAGAATTAACGCCCCCAATGCAGGCTGATTGTTCACGATCAAGAAGGTAGTTTTTTATGAAAGTCAAGGATGGGCCAGTGATACCCAAGGACTCTAATTTGCTAAATAAGATATTATGACTAATGGTATCAAAGGCTTTCGTGAAATCAAGAAATACCGACCCTGTGAAATTACCGTTGTCGATGGACGTTTTCAAGAAATCGGTTAATGATAGCAATGCTAAATTCGTAAAACTACCAGCTCGGAAACCGAATTGACAAGGCTTTAGCAGCTTAAATTTATTGAGGTACTTGTTAATACGTTTCACAAAGAACTTTTCAATAAGATTGCTGATGGAAGACAAAGTAGAAATAGAGCGGTAGTTACGGACATCTGTCGTATCACCTTTTTTGTGTACTGGGATTAACTTGGCTTCCCCCATAGAGCTACCCCCTCTATGAGCCACTGCAGCTTTTCGACATTGGTTTAACTGAACGGGGGCTTACCTAGTTGTTTTCAAAGGCATCTAGATAAAACTGCGCAGCTGGCTAAGCTACTCCTTCGACAATGGAGCATGATAGCCTAATCAGCCGTCATTCACATGAACTTCTAATTCACTTGGAACATACCTTCTAACTGAATTGTAGGCGCCGTGTATCAACAAAAAGAACGCGTCCGTGTGTTCTACTGGCTGTTCTGAAATATTCCGGTGCCATGTATGCGCGGGAGTAAGCTGTTATTCCTAGGCCCAATTCATTATTTTGCGAAGTAGCGAAGTGCATCTAGGTGATTCGACGAGTAATCGGACACACGCGTTCGGAAAACATTTTTTTGGTTATTATGTCAGCATACTTGAGGGGCACCGAGCCGAAAATTTCATTTCTCAAAGCTGATCCCAGCGCACAAAAAAAAATGTTTGAAGGTGGCGGCACGCGTCTCTCGCTATTGCTTGCCGCAAGATTTTTTAGACTTTGCGGGCGAAATAATTGTGCACTGTAAACATTCTATCAAACTTTTTTCTTCTTGTTTTATTACAAACTACAGTAAATTTTATTCATGCTATTTTAAAGTCTGCAACACCGAAAAATTCTGTAAAAGAATGGCAACTTGGTCAAAATAAATAGACTCGTGTTATTGATGAACCTTGGCAAAAAAATAGTTGCAGAAGCTAGTTTACCCCAAAAAAGCATTTTCGAAAAATAAAATATATAACCCTGGTGCCAGGTTTAACCAAAAATTTTATCGAAGTCTTCTTATGTCACTCAATCCATGGTTTTAATATAATATATGCTTCGTTGACATATTCAAGAAATACAGCGGGCCAAAGTGGCCTTGCTGAACGCGTTGCGCTGCCTTCAATGCTGTGATACACCATTTGGCTTGTGAACACTTAGGCTTTTTTGTTAAAAAAAAGAAGGAAAACAGCAAGTAATACTTAGTAGAATCTAGGAAAGATTGACGTGAGTCTCTTATTACAGCAATCACAGACAAGGTCAGATAACGTGTTTTTTGCTTTGTATTTTGGGATTGAAAATAAAATCAGACACTTCTTGTGGCGCTCGAACAAGTTTTCTTAGAGCTACCAGTCAGAGTGGTTTGATTTTCGTCAGCTAGCCAGTGACAGCTCTCTCGACGTACAGTGAATATCCACTTGATTGATCGCGCGCACGAATCCACACATGCCATGACTGAATTACCGGCACACGTGGCACTGATTTCCTTTCCACTGACTTCGATCTGCTGGCGATGCTCCTTGAAGGCAACAGCGGGCTGATCAACCGAAGTCGAACTTTTCAACTTGTCGTTATGTTTAGCCACCATCTCATGCGTTAAGTGGAGTCGGTGCTTCCCGACTTCAGATTGTGCAGGGATGCCTGATGCTTAACACCGTCGCAGGCATTCCATGCCCGGTAGCGAAAAATATGCTCTTTCCTCAAGAGCACTTGGTGTGGCACAACTCGTAAAGTTAACAGCTATTTTAAGAATGGTTCTTCGCACCATCACAGATTTCACGTTCCAGTAGAGGAGCACTCTCTCATCTAAAATTTCTTGCACTCTGCCCCGGGTGTAGCAAGTATGATCTGCGTCGTGATGCAGATTGTCGCTTATGACAGAAAAACAGCGTGTGGGTTTCCCTGTCGTGCTGAGGTTGGTGAAGATGGAGATTTGCTTTTTATGCCGATGGCACGAGTGCGTTTCCTTTCAGAGCAGCGCAGTCCAGTTTTGAGCAAAATCAAAATGCAGGACATTGCTTCCACGCTGCTCGCTCATCCTTGCTTCGCGAATAGCCGCTGCTTGAGTGCGGCGTCGGGCATCATGGGAAATACGTTTGTCTTTCCATGACGAGCTTTTTCAGGAAAAGGGTTGGACACAGTGTCTTCCTTTCAAGTCACCGTTTTCTCAAGGAGCAAATGTAATTTGTCCTCGTCGGGCATCCTGACATCAGTCAGGGTGACGCTTTCAGAACATGGGCGGCACTCCCAGTCATCCAACCTACAAACGGCAGCCTGGATTCCGCAGATGCACGAATCTCTTATGCCTTCCAGTGAACTTTCTACACCAGATGCATTTTCGAGTGCAGAGACGCAAACAATTGTTCCAGCCTAATGAATGCAAATGCAAACATCTTATTGCGGTGCGAGCAGCACAAATTTTTGGTGCAGACTGTAAAACTTGGGCAGTGCAATGACAGTTTAGGGGTGCACAGCTTTAAAAATTAGAACAGTTTCATGTAGCGAGCAGGTAAGGAACCGCTTTGAGAGTACTCTGTCTGACTATTCGTGATGACGCACATAACGTCCTTCTCATGCGTGCCAAGTTCTTCCTTGGTGGAGTCCTCAAGTTCAGCCTTTATATAATAGGCTTAGCCTTGACCTAGTGTAAGGAGAAAAATCTCGGCGTACACTATGCTTCTCGCGCCAGTTTCGAGCTTTTCGGAGCATGTATGTCGTGACAGCTGGAATGGTCTCTTGGACGCTTTTGTCAACGATTTCTGGTCCACGGAGACGCTCTAGATAGCAAATTAAAGCCTCGTACGCTTGTTTCAAGCTCTTTAACCATCTATCGCATGAAGGGCAATCTCCGAAAGGTGTTTCAGCTATATTGACACTTCCGTATGCAATGCTTAAAGTCGAACGACTCTTTTCACCACAGCGCAATAAATGTGGACCTGTTTTTTTTTTCTGTAAGACCATTCGGTGCGTTTGTGAATGGAAGAAGGGGCTTAAGTGCTGAGACACCTGAATAAAGGTGGGCGTGCCTGTTCAATTCGTCAGTAGTGTCTTCTTCCTGGAGCAATGTCTGGTCTTCTTCATCGCCTTTCTCGCTAGGGTAAAGGAGGATGTCCTTGAGGCGCGTAAAACAGTGCCGGCGAACCTCATTGGTGCCACGAATTGCCAGAGGCTGTCGCAGTAGCTTCCGTGGAGACGCAACATTCAAAACTATTACTTTACTTGTTCCGCCGATTCTCCTACGATGCTGCCATGAATCAATAACGCCTCACGGTTTCACGTATTAAGAAGATTATTGTTATATGTGGGGTTTAACGTGCCAAAACCACCAAATGATTATGAGAGACGCCGTAGTGGAGGGCTCCGGAAATTTCGACCACCTGGGGTTCTTTAACTGCGTATTAAGAAGAGGACCGTCCAAAATTTTTCCTCTAATAACGTGTTGGCCTCCTTCTGTGTCGAAGGACAAAAGATGTCAGGCGCCACCGTTGCCCCTGTGCAGCTTTCTATCCCGGCCGTGGAGGTCGCATTTCGATGGTGGCAAAGTAGTGAGGCGAGGGACCTTAAATTTAGGTGCACGTTAATGAACTAACAGGTGGTCGAAATTTCCGGAGCCCGCCTCTACAGCGTCTCCCATGATAATGTGGTGGTTTTGGGACGTAAAACGTCCCCTTCACATTTTCAAAAGGCCAAAACGCCGGGGTCGAGGTGATGCCCGAAGAAGTTATCTGAGATCGACACGGAAGAGGTGATAACGGGAAACAAAATGCGTGGCTCGGTAGATGACTGAGGTAATGTCTTCAAAACGTTATTTACGTACGATGTGTGTTGCACTACGTGTTTCCAGGTCCCCGTATCTGCTGCACCTGGTGCAAAGAAAACGGGCACTGAGAAAGCTCCTCTATAACGGCACATCTGCTCATTATGAAAGCCAGCAGTTACGGATATGGCTTCCTTGGCGCTGGTAACATAAGCTGTACTGTGTGCGCCTGACTTATTTTGGCGTGGTCATGCCAACCACCTTCTCCCAGTGCTTCTCGTGGTCTTGACAACCAAATAATATTGTACAAGCTCACGTTGTAGGCTGAAAACTGGGGGTGCAATATAACTTTAAAGGGCTCCCGTACTCCGGTCTGGCACGCAGCAGGCGCCCTACATCTTATAATATATTGACATAATTTTGTTCAACGCAACATATCAAAATGAAGCTTTTCTTCTGATGCAAAAGTTAGAGATGTAGGTTTTAGTGGAATGCAACTTCATGTACAACCAGCAAGGGCCAAGAACCAAGCACCCTCAGCAAGGGTCACTTTAGCCCGAAGTATTTCCTGAATAGAGATGTCGAGGACATGTAATACTGTAATCATGTATTAAGTGACATAGGCCTACTTCCATAAAAATTCTCGTTGCCCTTAGGACTGGGCTATTTTTCTTTTGTTTTTCGAAAATGAGCTTTTTGAAAAAACTCGCGTTTCTATTTTTTTTCTTCTATCACGCTGCGTCTAGAAAAACAATCTTTTTGCAGCAATGCTAGAACAATATTGCTCTATATTAGCACTTTCTTTGATTTTTTTGAAATAGGAAATATGCCGAAGTGCATGAAAGATACCAAACAAAAATATTTTCACCAAGTTTGCAATTTTTTCAATTTTTAGTTGCGCAGAAAGCTTAAAGCGACCAGAGATGTAATTTACTGTAATGAGTGTTAAAAGGAGAAGAAAAATTTTTCACACAACATTTACCGTGCGCATTTAACTCACCTGCGAAATCGGGAAATGTTGTGGCAAGCAACAGCGAGGCGCGCGTGCTGCCACCTTTAAGCATTTTTAAGGCGTGCTGGTACCAGTTTTTTAATAAAAATTTCGGTTCCGCGTACCTCAAATATACACACAAAGTATATAAATAAACCAGACGAAACAAAAATGTAGTCCGGGCACGCATGTTCAATCTCTCGTGGAATGACCCCATCATGCGTCTGAATCACGAAGCGCAGTTACCCTGCATTTCTAATCCTTAATTCACAACCTCCGTTTTCCTGCGCAATTACAACCCTGCAGCCGTTGATGCTTTGGCCTGGGTTGATCTTCTAATATAGCTTATTATATTGAGCCTTTTCATATTGACACTTTTTCTGCTTCGCATGGAGAAGCGGAAGAAGTCCGTTGCTACGCTTCTCCGACGTAATATTCCAACTGTTGACGTCGCTATTCGTCGAACGTGAAGATTTTATGTGGTCTTTTTTTTAAGAACTCTCAAACGCAGATGTGGCTCCGTGGAAAAATGCGTGACAGCTGCTCAGTGTGTCTCTTTGAAGTTGCGCCTAAAACGCCACTTTACTCGTTGCAGCCAATGCCAGTTTTCGTTTACAGACTACGCCACCGACACATGCTCGAGATTTTAAATGTGAAGCATTTCTTAGCGAATGTCGGCGACTTTAAGTCTATCTATCTATCTATCTATCTATCTATCTATCTATCTATCTATCTATCTATCTATCTATCTATCTATCTAGCTAGCTATCTAGCTATCTATCTATCTATCTATCTATCTACCTATTTATCTATCTATCCACTTGCGACTTTTAGCTCTCCAGGCCATTTCATATCGGTATCGACACCAAGCTCTGTATGGCATAACATATACTCCACAAAGAACAGATTTGACTAGCCATATCGTGAAAATCACGACATGTATGTGATGAATGTCATGTTTTACAATTCATGGTCCTGCAGCTCATGCAGGGGTTTCGTTCACATGGAATGTCGCAAAACTGGTATGATACGACATGATTGCATGGCGAACACAAGTGACAGACCCTAACATGAAATCATCACATGCGTGTCATGTAACAACTTGACTACATGCTACGCTTTAGATGCGCTCGTGGCCGTTTCGCTAGCTTCTCATGAACCAAATTCAGCATTACGGGACGAGAATGGATGACAAAGGCATGTGACTGGTGCAAACATGATAATCATGAGATGCGTGTCATGTAACAACGTGACTACATGCCACGTTTATGATGCACTGGCGGCCGTTTCGCTAGCTTCACTTATACCAAATTACGGGACCTGAATGGATGACGAAGGTATAATATTGGTGCAAACATGATAAACATGAGAAGCGTGTCATGTCGCAAGATGAGTACATGCTATGCTCATGATGCGCTCGTGACCATTTTGCTAGCTTCACATTTACCAAACTCGGTATTACGCGACGCGAACGGACGACATAGATAAATGACACATACAAACGTAATAATCATGACATGCATGTCATGTAACAACATGACTACATGGCACCCTAATGATGCGCTCGCAGCCGTTTTGCTAGCTTTACCTATGCCTAATTTGCTATGACGTGACGTCACTGAATGACGAAGGTATGTGACTGGTGAAAACATGATGATCATGAGATGCTTGTCATGTGAGAACATGACTACATGCCACAGTCAAGGCGCCAACACATTTGGACGTGACGTGCTGCGCGTGCTCACCGACGTTCATTTCGTCGCGTCACGCCGGCGTTACGACGCCAGGCGCCGGTTTTGCCATATACTCGCTGGTGCGCGCCGCGCTGCATTGCTTTGGCGCATGTGCGTTTCAGCGCGTTCGGCATCCCTCCGTCACGAAAAGAGGGAGAGACGCAGTGTTGTCTGGGTAACGCATCGGCGTGAATTTCGCGCCTGTTGCCGTAGGGCCGCGCCGACGGACGCTGGTCACACCAGTCGCGCCTGGTGTCAGTCTGTACAATGCTCACGTTTTGCTAACGTAACGTCGCTGTGCTCAGCAATGTCGTGCGTCAGCACTACTACATTGTAGTATAGTGGGTCCTCCATGATGCGCTTGTGGTCACATTGCTAGCTCCACATATACCAAATTTGTCGTTAGGTGACGTCAATGGTTGACGAGATATATGACTGGTGAAAACATAATAATCCTGACACGCGTGTCATGTAAGAACATGACAACATACCACGCTAACAGCGTGGTCGCGGCCGTTTTGCTAGCTCCACATATACTAAATTTGGTATAACGTTACGTGAATAGATGACGAAGGTAAAAGACACATCCAAACATGATAATCATGACATGGAAGTCATGAACGGCATCACTTACCTCCACCTCGTAACGTTGTGCTGATTTTAACGTGACATATCAACTTTTTTTATTCGTCTTCGCATATCATCGATTCCCACTGTACGTGGGATCTGGCAATTTTGTTTTTTGTGATGCAGGCCGTCGAACCCTGAGCATTGAATAAAACAAGTCATGTGTGATCCCTTAGAAAAATTTAGTCATTATGTGCTTCAAAGTCATCTTCATTTTCATATCGTCTCTTGATTAGCGTTTTTTGATCACTACAAGGACTCCAACATCATTACGAAGGTTTTTCTTTCTTTTTTTGTTGAAAAAATTAGAATATTTTGAGGGATGGCTAGGGAGGTAAGGCTGTCAAAGTATATATCGTACCACCCTACTGCATGGTAGCATTATATTTTCTCCATCAAGTTCTGTCTTATACACTGATTGTGCTATTGTACTGAAGTTTGTACTTTGCTTTGAACTTTCTGATGGTATACATTCAACAAGTCGCCCCACCGCGGTGGTCCAGTGGCTAAGGTACTCGGCTGCTGACCCGCAGGTCGCGGGATGGAATCCCGGCTGCAACGGCTGCATTTCCGATGGAGGATGAAACGTTGTAGGCCCGTGTGCTCAGATTTGGGTGCACGTTAAAGAACCCCAGGTGGCTGAAATTTCAGGAGTCCACCACTACGGCGTCTCTCATAATCATATAGTGGTTTTGGGACGTTAAACCCTACATATCAAATCAATGACATTCAACAAGTCCTTGGGAGTTGTAAATTTCATCGCCGATGTACCGAGTGCTTGTAGCTTATCGTCCGTAACGCCATCAGTATATTCTGACAAGAAAAACGCTAGAGAATCGCCAATGTTCTACTTTCATGATACAATGGCTAAAACTGCAATCCTTTCCCGCAAACAGAGTAGCAAGTGGCTTGTTATATACGCCGGTGGAATTCCCTATTTTTGCATTACACAGCTTTCTTTCTCTCACCGCTCTAATGGTGCCACCTCTTTCGGTGCCATTATCAAATTAATGCTTTGAATCAAGTACTGTGAGCCTTGCTACCAAGTGTATATGTTGTCGTAGAAACGAAAGCTGGCGTTCTTACACAGGTCTTCCGCTTTGAATTTAGGCCTCTATACAGCTAGAAATAGAAGCTTCTGGATTGCCTAAACCTCAACCTTCACGAATCACATGCGGCGAGATCGGTCTAACCATATTTGACCCATACTGGTACGACTCCCAACGAACGTAAGCCCAGCTTAGCGGATGAGTCCGTCATTCATGTCATCGGCACTTCTGAGTTTAATGGTATGCGATTCTGAGGAGTAAGAATGAGTGTGCAGTAGAGCATTGCCACCGGTTAACCCGAATGAATCAATGTTTCTTGCGTATAGTGTCTGCACAAGAAGCGATGAACATCGATGTGATGCGCACTCATGCATTGACACGATGAGATACTTTACTGCACATTCAATTTAGTTTTTAACAATCGGCGACGGAGTTGTAGCTATCAGTTTAGAGGTGCGTATTAGTACGCACCGACACGGCCATTGCACTACCATTGCGCATACATATGCGCAACGAAAAAATCCACAGCCTCTAAGCACGGATAGAGCTTGGTGTAGTCATTAAGACAGATATTCCTAGGATTAGCCACGGAACATTACGATGCCTTAAAGCACGGTGAAACTGATGATCGATCCTTGGTGAAAGATGCTGTAACTAAGTCGAATTTTCAAAAGAAACAGAAGCTGGAGGTGAAGCGACAAGTGGGTAAGTTTATAAGCTATCTCAAACCACATACTGTTATACACGGAACAGCTGCTCTAAATACCTGCCTCAACATACATAATATAGCATGCAGAACTGAAAATGGTTCTCAGGGTCTAGGCGCTAATAAAAAAGCTCGAGCGCATTTAATCGAAGACGCTCTTTAAAACATGTCAAAGTGGCTCAGCAAGGTCCCGGGCCAGAAAAACGTTGTCCAACCCCATGACGCCAATTCATCGATGCCACACTGAATATTATTTTGCATCCTCTTCGCTGCCCTAAGGCTGTGGATTGAATTTGTGCCAAGATTTGACGCTTCTCCCGCGTCCCACTGCTTGACATCGCTTCAACTCTATATCGAAGTCGTTTCGGTTGATCATCGTCAACATTCGAGTGACCTATTTTGCTTTAACCGAGATAGTAGGCCCTCACTGTAAGCGTGTTCAACAACCAATTTGAACTGAATGAATTTCTTGATTGTTCTTCCACGAACTAACTCTAGGCATGCCTGTGATCTGGCGGTAGTTCGAGACACAATCAATGCCGATGGAGTGGCCGTATGTTGCGCGTCCACGTAAACTGGGGCTAACATCACTCAGGAGAGCATGCCCAAGTTGTAGCCTATGGTTGCTGATTGTCATCTTTTTGAACTTACCCTTGCACTTTCCGTTGCTGGATAGCACGCATTGAAATATCCCGGACACTCAAGATGTCCGCGAACTATTTTTGAATTGAAATTTCTTGAAGGCGACATATACACTGCCTGCAACAGTTAGTATAATTTCGTTATTTTTAACAGCGACGCACGCATGTTGGACGTTATCGCGAGGCGTGGTAACTTACAAGACGAGGTTGAGTTCAAGACGAACACAGAAAAATATTTTCTGGCATGAGCCATTTGTTGCAGGTTCGGTTCCATTTGTTGCAGACATGTCAGCTTCGTAACCCTGCAGTTTCATTGATTTCGAAATGCTGGGCTAGCGAATGCGGTCTGTTGGAAGACGTCGACATGCACAAACTCACGGAAATCTGAAACGTGTTATCGTCCTCTGATGTTTTGTTAGATGGCGGATCCTGCCATGACCTCTTTACGTAAAGATTAGGGTAGCTATCTTTCTAGTTGTCTGAGTCAAGCCCTCAGGTTAAGGCCTTCAACATTTCAAGTGTGCTTCGAACAACCGTTCTCCCCTGCCCACCAGTAATGTTCGGGAGCATTCAATGAGGGAACGTAGCATCCGAACCATTTGACGGTCTTTTTTTAGGCATATCATTTACGACTGGAGAAGTAATAATTCATTGGCTCATCAGGATCGGCATCAATTCGCTATGGTGATATATTGGTTATGTGGCTTGATGGCTGACGCAGAGGCAACAGGGATCCGGTCTCGGTCACGGTTGCCTCAATTTCGCTAAAGTCCAAATACTTCAGACACGTGTACCTAGGTTGGGCGAATGTTAAAAAATCCCCGCTGGTCGAAGTTTCCAGAGTCATCCGTAACCGCGTAACAGCGTGCTTTGTGGTTTTGGGATGTGAAACACGATGAAATATTATAAAGTTCAGTGTATTGTAGAAAGACGGCTAAAACCACCTAATATTTCTGGTGGTTTGTAAAACCTAACACAAAAATATAAATATTTCAAGTCTCTCATTCCGTAATTAATGCTCAGACGTGTCAGGCCTAAACTGCTGGAAAACATACGATCAGGTGCATGCCAATTGTGTATTAAGTATTCTACGTTCCACGAGTTCGAAACGAAAAAAAAAACAGCGCTAGCCTCAATTTCGGTGAAATGGTACGTTATTATCGCTGGTAGCTCATTTGTTTTACCTTTAGAATGCAAACAGCACACGCTCGAACGCATTGCGTCATTTTGTTAATTTTTTTTATACCGACGTGAAAGTATGGTACCCTCAACGACGACTTTTATTGAGACGAATCTGACATGTACTGTGGATACGTGCGGTAAAATACACAAATATGAACAATATGATGACGCGTATACCCTCCCCTCTTCAGAACACTTGCACCTTGTCATGCCTAATGATTGCGTATGCTGGACTGTGCAGTCACATTACTCGCTCACGCTCCTCTGCCGTCCAATCACAGGGCGGTATTTCAGACGCCCGGGAACCATATAAACGGCAGCGATTTCCCACGAGCAATTCGAGCGGAGGCTTCGCCAGACATACATCCTTCAGAAAACTGTTCAACTTTGAGGAGAGATGAAGGCACTTCTACTGCTCCTGGTTGTCGGTATTGCTCTAGCAGCGACTGGTGAGTGCGAGGAAAGCATTCACTGAAAGAGTTGGCAACTTCCGCTTTTGACATTGTAATGGCTGATATTTGTAAAAAACAAGAAATGCCGCTAGTGTGCATGCAATAGGTGTATATCTTATGGCAACCCATAGTAGTTTGTACTTGTCACGGATGAAAAAACAACCTATAGTAAATAGGGAGAAAGCCTTTCAAACGAACAACCAGTGCTTGCTACACTTCTAATGAAGGAATATGCAAAGCTTTGGCACAAGACATGCACAGAACAATTCAGTATGCACAGCCACCAAACAAAATGTTCTAGTGAACATCAAGGTGGTTTTATTTATGATAATAAGAATTATAAAAATGCATTCTAACAAGTAATATAGCTTGCATAAATCTGAGCGCTGGGCACCATCCATCGCCTTATACATGCTTCAAACAGCATATTTCGCTTTTCCAACAATCAATACTTTTATGTGAACCGCTGTGTCTCTATAAAGTTATAGTAAAAAGCGCCATCTGCTAAAACATAGCATTTATTGCGAAGTCACTTTTCGAACATACAAATGCATTGAGCTTGAGACATCTTCTACTGTACAATAGCTTTTCTTTATTACAAAAAATATGTGCCTGCGCATGTTGTTATGCTTCAAGGGTTACTTATGCAAAAACAAATCTGCGAAAGCTTCACTGGTTTTGTATAGCATGAATAAAAAATATCTGCTGTTATACGTCCCAAAACCAAGATATAATTATGAGAGGCGCCCTACAGTGGAGGCTTCCGGGAATTTCGACCGTCTGGTGTCCTTAAACGCGTGCTGACATCGCACAGCGCAAGGGGCCTCTGCTGTGTCACCTACATCACAATGTAACTACCGCGGCCGGAATTGAACCCGCGACCTTCGAGTCAACAGCCGAGCGCCTTAATCACTGCACTAACACTGTGGACTCAAGCAGGAGTCGAACTTTACCTAAGACATCGACGTACTGAATAAAACAGAGCTAGGAAATAATTTTGGTAGGCATATCTTATTTAACTTCCGAGATAGCATGGCAAGATTGGCTATAAACAGCCAAATTGGGCTGCACAAAAGAACTGTTTGATAAGCACTTGGACCAAGTCACTATGCGTTCCTATATACCTGTTGAAAAACCTGCGATATGACTAACGGTGGTATCGACTTTGTTGATACTCCAGTTGTTACTGGGATTGGGCAATGAATATCTGAGGGCAGGTGTGCGTAGGTTCTTCAGTGGGCTGAAAGCTTCAACATTAACAAGAAATTCGGAAGATTAGTCACCTAAGTGGTTGGAAGCCTAGTCTATGTGCACCACCAATCTATGGTCAATTTTTATTTTGTAGGGGCGAAGCTCCTTAGTGTGCGTGGGTCATTTCCTCCTTCGTTTTTATGTAGTATATTATATATATAGTATGTATTTAGCCACCTCTAGTTTATTATTTGCTCAATAGATGGTGTTGTGTGGTATATGTCCTTGGTCATGCGTGGTCAAAATGTGGTCATGTGGCCGAAGTAATCTTTCTAGGGGACATGAACACTCACATACTTTAGTGGATAGTCGGAGATCAATGGCAGGTTATTCCAAGATCTCTGCGAGCCCCATTGTCTTGAGATAGTTATTGTGGGGCCTAACAGTGAGGGGCAGATTACGTGGAATTTCAGACACAGGCAATCCAGCATTAATTATTGTCTTATGGCAGAAATAATCAATAATAAACTTGGAGAGATGAGAACAGACGATGAAGGCATTAACAGCTTGGGTAGTGACAATAAAAGCATAACATTACAAATGTGTTATGAAACTAAAATAGGAAAACAGCGTTAAGGTTTGGAAACTTGTATTTAAGTGACGCACAAATAACAAATATAGCCGCAAGAGTCGAGCACTAAA
Organism: Rhipicephalus microplus; assembly: GCF_013339725.1. Lineage (NCBI taxonomy): Eukaryota > Metazoa > Arthropoda > Arachnida > Ixodida > Ixodidae > Rhipicephalus > Rhipicephalus microplus. Next base: position 28,031 of record NW_023612202.1, read on the forward strand.
TAACAAAACTACCGGGCTAACACTGGGAGTATAGAGATCTTTTACATGTAGTTACGACAGAAATTGAAACACAGAAGAAAGCTATGGACTGGAAAGGAAAGAGACAGCCTAAGTTGTGAGGAAGAGAGAAATTCAAGAATTCGATCGAGAAGCGATGCGAAGCATAACGAGAGCGCAGACAGGCAAAAAGGAGAGGAGGCACAGGATGAAGTCAACCAAATATTAGAAAAATATACTTATAGTAAAAAAACGATTGTGCAGCAATTGGTCGAGGCAAACTTTAAAGTTGAAAGAATACTACTACTACTACTACTACTACTACTACTACTACGAATAAGAATATAAAGTAATAATAATAATAATAATAAAATAATAATATATATAATAATAATATAGATAGCTTCTTTATTAGCCCCAACGATGGACGACACTGCAGGTAAAAGTTGCTTAAGACACAAGCTACTGGACAAAAGGCCCACAGCCACCTCTACAATGCAGCAGCGACAACACACCGTGATGACACAGAAATGAAAAAATTACTCTTAATTCATACATGAACAGTTACATCAGCATCACTATTGTTTACTATCTGAGCCTAAATTGATGAAATGAATACGCAATGTTCGTATAGAAGTAAATGGCATTTCTATGTGTGATTTAGGACATGAGTTCAAAAGGTTTGGTAATGTGCAAGAGCTTCGCTGCATAGGTAATTTTTGCGCGCAGTCACCACCTTCCTCTGTTCTGTCTGACGAGTGCTACATGAATGTGTGTTTTTTGCTAGATTAGATAGCTCATGGAAGAACTTTGTTTTCTTTTATTTCGCATTTCAACGCTAGATTTAACTTAAAACTATAAAGGTTAAACACACGAATTCTATTTGCATTCAAAAATACATCTGAAGTGTCAGAGTTATATCGCACATTGGAAAACAGATCGTGAAATCTTTTTTTCTGTAGTATCTGAAGTCTCTCAAGGCTAGTTTGTGTCGTCTTACCCCATACAAAAAACAATAGTATAAGGAAGAAAAAAGAGTGTGTTGTAAACAAGAAGCTTTATTTTAAAGGGTAACATACACCTTTGACGTGACATCATAACAACTACTCGAGATAACTTAACTAAAACTGATTACACGTGTAGACCTCAAAGCACGATTTGTGTAAAGGTGACTCCCAGTATTCTAAATATTTACTATTTCAATTTTTTTCAAGAGTCCTAGAGAAGGGCAATGGTATTGCAGCTTAGTTGCTTAGATTTGGCCTGAAAATCACGGCATTCATCTTTTTGTAATATTTTGACGAACGTTTGCCACTGAAATTCTTGAAGGGGTTTTAGACAGGCATTGGCTTTGTTCTGAAGGCTACTGAGTTCAGGTGAGGAAAAAAAATAAGATTGTGTCGTCAGCGTACATGTCGTATTTTGAATCGGCGTATATATTTACTAGGTCATTTATGTAAGCGATAAAGAAAAATGGCCAGAGAATACTGCCCTGAGGAACGCCTCTACTGATGTGTTTCAGATCCGAGCAGCAATCTTCAACATAATAACGATGACAAAGGTAAGACTTCACAAGGTTTATACTGTGCCCACGAACACCACAATTTTCAAGCTTTCTGAGTAATATCGAATGATGAATGCAATTAAATGTTTTAGGAAAATCACTGTCAAAGCCGAGCACAAGATTTGTGCTTTCGAATTGTGATAAAGGGAATTCCTTTTGCTGAAGTAGGGCTAGTTCAGTGAACAAGCGTTTCCTAAATCCAAATTGGGCTATAGAGATAAGATTATGCTTATCAAAAATCTTAGACATTTGCACGTATATAAGCCCTTTGGATAATAGTGGTAATGTTGCAATAGGTCTATATTTTTTATATTTTTTACGTCCCTTCGCTTATAAAGTGCTGAAACGTTTGTAATCTGCATCCTCTTGGAGAAGATAGCGCTCGCTAAAGACAGCCTACAAATGCGGGTGATATATGGACAAAGAATATCAAGCACATACTGTATTGTACGAACCTGCATGTCGTCAAGATCACAGCTTGGGCTATTCTTAAGCGAACGAAAACCAGATAGTACTTCAGACTCTATAAATAGATGAAGGGAAAAGGAGGATGCATTGCTGTCTGGCGTGAATTTTGAATGATCAGCAGATTAGAAAGCGTCAGTGTCGCTCACAAATTATCATTAATTATTTGCCAAAATATTACCCAATATTTTGAAGCCATTCATAAGTAGCTTTTCTACACGTGGAGATAATTTAGGCGATTTAAGAAAATGTGTGCATTAGTGTATTGAACATTGATGCATTGATTTACGGCGATTTAAAAATATATGTGCATTCAGTGCATTGAATATATGTACATATATTCAATGCACTGAGAATATATATATACGTATCTACATATATGAAGCGCAAGTATCCTGAAAAAGACTCCGGCGCGCGAATTCGAACAGCGAACCTCCGAGTCGTGAATGCGAGGCGTTAACCACTGAAACACCGAGCTTTTTTTTTCTTTATTTTCGGTAAACTTCACAAACGGGTTACTAAGATATATTACAATTCACTACATACAATACAAAAAAAACTTAAAAATAACTAAGCCCGTCAAGCATAACTATAACACATCGCATCCTAGAATTCCTTCATGGTCAGTAGGGCTTCTACCCTTTCTACCCATAAAGGTACACATTCGTCTGTTCTTACTACCTCAAGTAATCTTGAGATGCTTTCCTTAAAATACTCTCTTGCTGGTCTTCTGTCTGGGTCACAATGAAATCCAGTCATTCTAGAGCGCCATATACTGTGCAAGGCAGTCATCATGATAAAATCGAAAGGTAATCCATCCTCGTTCTCTATTGCCAAATACCTGATACCATGAGGGTCTGACGGAAACTCTTTTTTGATTGTCTTTTGTAATACGTCCCAAAAATAAACTCCTTCCCAACATACTTGGGTTTTAGCAGCGCGAAAAATGCACAAAAGACAAGAAAGGGACGAGACAAGCACTGACTTCCAACTAAAATTTTATTGACGGGAAGACCGTTAATATGCAATGGAGCACAAAGAGTGAAAAAATGACGTATTTTAAGATACAAATTATCAACTAACGCCATGCCTGCTGCGCCTACCCTCGCATCTCAAGAAACATATCTCTTTATCTGAAAGGGCAACTGAAGGCTTGCTTACACATGCGCTGCTTTCAAGCTCCATTTGAGCAGCCTCATAAATTATACGCACGTTTTCCTCTTTAATCTTGCATAGAACTGTTGTTTTTTCAAACAGCGGAATGCACCCACACGTGCTCACGTGTTGCGCTAAGAAGCCATCTTTCCGCCACGAACATTATTGGCATGTTCCCGTAAGCGATCGTTAAGGCATCTGCCCGTCTGGCCCACATAACATGCACCGCAAGAAAAAGGGGTCCTGTAAACGACGCCTAACGCGCAGTCCACAAACTGCGTTCTGTGCCTCACCATACACCGTTTTCTCATACTCTTTACGGGGCAGGTCCTGTTTGTCAACTGGGACAACTTATCAGGGGCACTGAAGACCACTTTCACATTTAGGCGCTGTCCTATTTTCTTTAGGCGGTGTGACACAGAATGCATGTACGGAATAACCGCTACCTTTTCCCTCTTCTCCGCTGTGGTGCCATCACTGTTGCAAACAGTGCCCAATCGTTTCCTTTTTCTGTGTATTGCCTCCGCCACGGAAATGAGCAAAGTGCGAGGGTACCCTTCTCTTTCTAGGCGCTCCGACTGTGCCAAGAGACTAGCTTCTAAGACGTGGTGACACGACCTCTCTAAAGCATTGTGAAAACATGATTGAACAATGCCTCTCTTTACTAATTTGCTATGCGCAGACGAGAACGGAAGAACAGGCTTCTGCGAGCGAGGCTCGTAACACCAGCACGTGTGGTTCTCCGAAAACGGTATTTCGTCCAAAGGTTTCTTAGAACTTTTATCTTTGTACATCACATCAACGTTTGTAGAATGGAACGGAAACACATATATACAGAAAGAAGGTGTCTCAATAGGATCGTCCATAGCTCCTTTTCTTAGTGACTTGCTATTAGCCAAATTTGATAGGGCAATGAATGTGAAGCTTGGTGAACTATCTGTAGTAAAGACCTTTCGGTATGTGGATGATTATCTGTTAATTTTGAGGTGTGATTTAGAGACCTTTCATTCCAAGGTCATGCAGGTGTTGCAAATCTTTCGCGAATGCCTCTATCCACTCGCGGTGACGCATGAGATGCCGGAAAGGGATAGCATCCGCTTTCTTGACCTAAAGATTTCTTTTTCGGAGAACCACACGTGCTGGTGTTACGAGCCTCGCTCGCAGAAGCCTGTTCTTCCGTTCTCGTCTGCGCATAGCAAATTAGTAAAGAGAGGCATGTTCAATCATGTTTTCACAATGCTTTAGAGAGGTCGTGTCACCACGTCTTAGAAGCTAGTCTCTTGGCACAGTCGGAGCGCCTAGAAAGAGAAGGGTACCCTCGCACTTTGCTCATTTCCGTGGCGGAGGCAATACACAGAAAAAGGAAACGATTGGGCACTGTTTGCAACAGTGATGGCACCACAGCGGAGAAGAGGGAAAAGGTAGCGGTTATTCCGTACATGCATTCTGTGTCACACCGCCTAAAGAAAATAGGACAGCGCCTAAATGTGAAAAGTGGTCTTCAGTGCCCCTGATAAGTTGTCCCAGTTGACAAACAGGACCTGCCCCGTAAAGAGTATGAGAAAACGGTGTATGGTGAGGCACAGAACGCAGTTTGTGGACTGCGCGTTAGGCGTCGTTTACAGGACCCCTTTTTCTTGCGGTGCATGTTATGTGGGCCAGACGGGCAGATGCCTTAACGATCGCTTACGGGAACATGCCAATAATGTTCGTGGCGGAAAAGATGGCTTCTTAGCGCAACACGTGAGCACGTGTGGGTGCATTCCGCTGTTTGAAAAAACAACAGTTCTATGCAAGATTAAAGAGGAAAACGTGCGTATAATTTATGAGGCTGCTCAAATGGAGCTTGAAAGCAGCGCATGTGTAAGCAAGCCTTCAGTTGCCCTTTCAGATAAAGAGATATGTTTCTTGAGATGCGAGGGTAGGCGCAGCAGGCATGGCGTTAGTTGATAATTTGTATCTTAAAATACGTCATTTTTTCACTCTTTGTGCTCCATTGCATATTAACGGTCTTCCCGTCAATAAAATTTTAGTTGGAAGTCAGTGCTTGTCTCGTCCCTTTCTTGTCTTTTGTGCATTTTTCGCGCTGCTAAAACCCAAGTATGCCATACCAACTAGCCCAGTCAACCGCTCTATTCCTTCCCAACAGTGCAGGAAAACATGGTCGATAGTTTCCGGTTTCTTACAGATTAGACAGTGAGATCCCCAAGGCATATAAAACCCACGCTCCTCTAGGAAGGTTCTTACAGGAAGTGTTCCAGTCTGTAATTTGAAAAAGAACGTTTTCGCATTTGGAGCTGCTGGCATTTTTTTGACTCGTTTAAGTACGTTCTGACCCTTGCGTGCTGTATATAGCGCTCTGTACAGTGGGACGGGGAGCATCGTGTCACATAAATCTTTGTACAGTTTTTCTTTCCAACAGACCACAGGTAGTCAGTTGAAAAGCGAACACACAAAAGCCGCACGCTGGCCACTACTTCTTTCATGTATCCTTGCACAGCCCCTGGGGTAACATGGGTGCTCACAACAAACTCGGGCAACAGTCTACTTAGTCTTGTTTGACACACTGTTAGTAGGAAAGGATCTCTTGTCTCACGAAAAAAGAAAAACCTATTTACTAACTGCTTGATAAACAGATGTCCTAGCCCAAGGCCTCCACACTTCACCCGTCTAAACAAATTCGTGCGACTGCACCTTTCCCAGTTAGACCCCCACACAAATATTGCAAACACCCGATGTAATTTTTGCACATTGACCCGGGAACAGTACAGCACTTGCATCACATACCACAGCTTAAACACAAAAAACCAGTTGCATGCAGTAGCCCTAGCAAACATGGACAGATAAGTTGCATTCCGTCTATTCGCTTTTTCTTTAATTTCTTTCGTTTGCTGTGTCCAATATTCGTCCGTACTTTTGTATGACTCGAGTGGTACTCCGAGATATTTAACTGGCGTTCTTGCCCATTTAATGGCTGCGAAAAATTCTGGTGTTGAAGGCCAATATCCATGCCAGAAGCCGAGGCATTTACCCCAGTTTATGTGGCTTCCTGTAACTTCGGCGAAATATTTAGAACTCTGATTGATTCTTCAATACCGACGTAGGTAGTGCTACAAATCGCAACATCATCAGCGTATGCGAGTAGTTTGACCTCTGAAGATTGTACTCTAAACCCATTAATGATGTCTTCTGCAATATCGACTGACATAAAGTTTCAATATAGATGCAAAACAAAAGTGGACTAACAGGGCAACCTTGACGCACTGAGCGCTCGATTCTTATGGGGGGGCCCAATGTCTTGTTGATAATTAGTCTCGTACTACCGTTCCGATATGCCATGGCTACTCCGTCAATAATTATCTTACCAACATTAATGTGCTTCAATACTGCAAACAAAAGAGCGTGGGAAACGCAATCAAACGCTTCTCTAGATCCAGCTGGAGTATGGCCACGCGAGCATCACAGGTGTCAACACATTCGAGCACGGATCGCATTTTTATGAATGTTTGTAGCTATGGACCGACCTTTTATTCCACACGTTTGGTGTGGACCGACGATATCTTTTATTACTGACTGAAGTCTGGCCGTCAGAATTTTCATTAGTATTTTGTAGTCTACGTTTGTCAGTGCGATTGGCCTGTACGCTGTGACATGCCTGAGCTTTTCAACCTCGTCTGTTTTCGGAATCAGAACGGTACGCGATTCACCAAAGGATAATGGTAATTTCTTTTCCTCATATGCCTCATTAAAAACGCCCGCAAGTATTGAAGACAATTCGCTTTTAAAACATTTGTACCACTTGGCACAAAGACCATCTGGTCCTGGAGATTTCCCAGGATTTAACTTATCAATGGCCTGTTCAACTTCAGATGCAGATATAGATAATTCCAAAGCGTTTTTCACTTCCTCACCTCAATGCGGCATACGTTCTAAATATTCGTCTTTAAATCTTTCTAGGTTTGCCTGTCTACACGCAAAAAGGTTTTCAAAATGACTTGAAAATACGGATAAAATGCTGTCCGTATCAGTTACTTCGTGACCATCCTTCTCTATTTTTTCGATATGATTCCGTCGAGCGTTCGTTTTCTCCACCCCTAACGCTCTTTTGGTTGGCGTCTCTCCAGCCGCTAAAGCCTCGGCCCTAGCACGGACGAGTGCACCGCGGCAGCGTTCCTCGTCATGCAGTGCAAGTTCCTGCTTAATATTGCATATGTCAATTTTATACTCTCCCGGTTGTTTGCACTCCAAGTCTACTAGTCTCTCCAAAGTCTTTCGGAGTTCTTTTTCTTTCTTTTTCCTTTCATAACTCAATGCGCAAGAACGATCAATAGCTTTTATTTTTATTTGCTGCTTGAATTCTTCCTATTGTTCTGCAAGTTTAGCTCCATAATCCATTTTTATTTCATTGATGCAGTTCATAACCTGATCTAAGAAATATTCGTCAGTGATCAAAGTGGAATTCATCTTCCACAGCTCCCATGAGAAATTTCCACCTTGTGTTTTCTCTCCCATATCACATTTAACAAACAATGATCACTAAAGTGTATTGGGTAAACAGCATATGTCTTGCAGTGGGCTATTAATTCAAGCGACACGTAAATGCGATCAAGACGCGCATGGCTATTCTCCTGAAAATGTGTGAAACGCACCTCCCGCGTTCCCTCCGTACAGCTGCCCACGTCTTCTAACTCGAATTGAGTAACTACGTCCGCTAGCGTCCTCCTACTTTTATCGTAATTGGCGCGTCCATTTGCTCGATCTCGCCCATTGAGGACGCAGTTAAAATCACCAAGTAATACAGATTTCCTTTCCAAAGTGAAGTGCTGCTTTAGGCTTGAAAAAAAAGTGATCGCTCCTCACAAATGGTTGGTGCATAAATACACACTATACGCCACTGACGTTCATTGAATACAAAATCACAGGAAACCAATCTACCAGATGGGCAAGCGAAGGTATCTTGCACTACCAGACCCGGTAACTTCTTAATGAACAAAACACAGCCTGCAGAAGTGCCTATTGCTTGAGTTACAATTGCGTAGTAACGCGCCGTAAACCTCAGCCCCATGCCCCGGGTCTCCTCCTCACCGTCTACTTTTGTTTCTTGTACAGCTAGTACATCCAGGTCATGATCCACAAGTAGCCTGTAGCCCTGGCTCTGTTTCCGCTTGGCGGCGAGACCTCGAACATTTTACGATGCCACTGTAAGTTTCGGTGCAACAGCCATGTCTACACAATGAAGAAGTTAGCCCGAGGCATGGTGCTTACCTTCGGCGTCTAGCATAGACACTGAGCCACCGAGCAGCACGGTGTTCTCTGTTTAAACGGCAAGCTGTTTATATCCACCACTTACCGCTGGTTGTGGGCCTCTCGGCGGAGAGGGGGGGGGGGGAACTATCGCGTTTAAGAATCACAAACAAGATGGCGCAATGAGCGTTTGGCGGCGCGCGTTCTCCCACGCGTTATTTGCCCCTTGAGTGGAGAAGGCAGACGCACGCTCGCGCGCCTTTATCTTGCGGGGGGGGGGGGGGGGGGGCAATCGTATGCTTTAAAGGCGCTGCGCCGTGCTCCCTACCGGGCTTCAGAAATTAGGCGCCTTCTTGCTTTTCTCACCACTACCACTACCACATCTCGGCTGGCGTTGTACTTTCCCTAGAACGCTTCTGTTTGGATTACCGGGCGCACAAAGTTCCCTGCGATCGTTGCGAAGTCTCCATTTGCGAAAGGGACGAGATTTTCAGACGCAGCGAAGTAACAACTGAGACGCTTATTCGCGTTCATCTGTACCTGTGAGCATGTTTCGTGCGTCATTTGTGCGTGAGAAACACGGGGCAAATTTTGATCTGCCTGCCATTCGGCGCGTGGCCTTACAGTTTGTTGCTATCGCGTTGATTGATTTGCCTTTGCGGCAAAGCTATGACTTTCTAGCCTAAACCTTAATAGGCTCCTTAAGCTTAGCCTTATCGCGCTCCATAACCTGTTTACTTTTGTGTCTTACACCTACCGTGCAGCATCAACGCTCTGCTCTTATTCGGAGAAGAGGGAACAATGTCACTGCAGTACACCACATCCTGTGCGACTGTCCGTTGTATGACATTTAGAGACAGTCACTGGCGTCCGTTCTTGCGCGCACCGACAACAGCCGAATGTCTGTGTACACTGTTCTTTTAAATGCCCGAGCGAAGGCACTGCAACAGAAGGCGGCAAAAGCACTGTTGAAATTCCTACACGACACGGACTTGAACAAACGGCTGTAACAGCAATGTCACGCACCACGAAAGACAAGACAGGACTATGACTGAGTGTGTGCGCGTGTGCTGCCTAATGCGCTGTGTTTATCTTTCTTCCCTCTATCCTCTCTATCTTTCATCTCCCCATCCCCTTCTTAAGTGCAGGGTTGCGAACCAGCTGCCAATAGGCTACTTAACCTCTGTTCTGTTCTTTTCCTGCTATTTACCTTCCTTCCACCTTTTTTTAAGGAGAGGAGCATTTCCGTATTTCTTGGATGTTCACGAGAATACAAAAGCCGACGTAACATCCTCAGCAGTGCATTTTTGGGGTGGTCACACGAACTGACAACAGCCCAGAGAGGACTCTGGTGGCACCGAGGCAGCCTTCAGTGATAAGGTCTATGGTGGGTCACATGCTTATCCAGAGGCAAAAGACACACAGGAAGAGCACGAGCTATCCGTCTTTCGAGAGTACGCCCATGCGACGCGTCTGGTAAGAGTGCTGCTGCTCTACATCCACGTCCAATAAACCTCACCAGGACCTTCAAACGGACGTGACAATATATTCAAAGTAAATAAGGCATTAGGCTAACTAAAAAAAGAAAACTTTCTTTTAGTCTTTTTTTCATTTCGAGCCTGGTGGCACACACGTCATCTCCCCATTAAAAAGACGACGCTCATAGAATCTATCTATTCATTGAGGCACCCATGGCTCACTGATTTGTGTTTGACCGATGTGCTATGATTTTTTCTTAGTATTGAGCACTTATTGCTTGTATAAAGCTTAAGAAACGGACTTTGAAGTTATGAAAATTGTATACTGGCTTTTTCTTTCGCAGGTCCGTATCCGTATCCGTATCCATATGTGGTAAGTAAATGTGACATAACATCTACAGTAAATGAGTTTCAGGTGATTTTTAAAAAAAAACGATTGTGTGCCTTTCGACAGCTCTCTGTTTAGTGCTCCACTTTTCAAGTACGATTTACATAGAATGCCGAGGCTCTCTGCAATGAAGAGGAGTAAACATGAGGGCAACTTTATTATTTCATACCGCAATATATACACTGCAAAGCAGCAACTGGCACAAAGAATTCCAAGGAAGTAGGAAATGAGCGTATTGGCACGCATTTTTGTTTTATGCCCTAATTCAGGGACCTACTAAAAGGAAGAAATGTAAGAAGTAAGAGTGGCTATAGTCGAAGCTTTTTTTATATTCTAATGTAATTAGAATATAAAATGGCAAATCGATTCACTGTATATTTTCACTATCCAATATAATCTACATAAATAAACTTCATAAAAAATTTTGATATCACCGCAAGAAATCATGTACCTGATTCCGAAGAGCAATGCGAAAATAGTCGAACTAGTTTCAGTCCGCATTAGTCACTGGCTATGGTGAAGTAGTTTTCCAGCCGTGGTTCGTGCCACTGGGAGTGGCTGTAGCAGTTGTGAGAGCACGGTATTGTGTACTACGCAGACAACGTCATCGCGACCCAGTGCCGAAATTGTATTCGACAACACCCACGCAAGAAACGAAAACCGTTGTAGAAGAATGTCTATCGTTAGAAAAACCAGCAATATCATGGATTAACTTTGGGTTAAACATCTGCAATGAACACTTTATTGATCAATCGCTACTGCTGCTACCGATTCGAAAAGCATGCTAAAATGCTGATACAATGTTATAGGCCCGTTAAAACAGTGTTAGGTCATTGGCACCAGTGTGTTCAGTGACCAGTTGTAGTTGTCGTGGATGATTAAATGTGCAACAGTTTCGCTGTGCCCCAAATGTGTCATGCAGCTAACCATTATACGTGGCAACACTTACTGCCTGCATATGGTTTACGTAGGGTAGTGTTGCACAAGCCTTAATTTTCAGTATATTATTCGCCGAATAGGAAACTTAGTTATTATTGACTGGGCAGACTTTTTTTAGTTGCGAGAGTTGCTAGTTGTATTTTTCGTAATCTACAATATTGAAACTCTACTGTTCTATTGATTGATCGTTATTTTGCGAATTATTGTTGAATTCGTAAATTTCATACGCGCACACCCCTAATAACGCAGGAAGGAAAGAATGCCCCTTTGTCTTTTACTTGCTTCGCGCTTTGCTCCTGGCATTTCTTCCACAACGTTGTTGCATTTCAGGACGGACTTGCCTGTACGGCACAGTTAAATACTTCTCAACCTCACATCAATTAGAGCAACCGACAGCGCATGAGCACGAATAAGCCCAGCTTGTTTTCATTTTATAGAGCATAATGGCAGCGCGGCTGTTCCTCTACGTATATTTATCCACTCTCCTCGCCGCGGACTATAGTAATACTGCGGCGAACAGTAAAATCATACCATAACATTTGTACCATAAAGGCCGAACGCGGGAAACGGAAATATTTGGAATATGGTATACTTACAAAGAGGCTTCATCTCCAATTGAGGATCACGCAGCGAGCGATGCAAAGAGAAATGATATGTGTAACTTTAAAAGACGAGAAGAGAGAAGAGTGGGTCAGAGATCACACGGGGCTTATGGATATCGTAGTCGAAATCAAAAAGAAATGGACATGGAACGGCCGCAAAGCACGCAGGCAGGATACCCGCTGGCCATTTAGGGTAACTGACTGGATTCCCGGAAAAGGCAAGTGGGTGAACGGAGACAGAAAGTTAGGTGGGCAGATGAGAATAGAAAGTTTTTGAGTGTAAAGGGGCAGCAGCAAGCACAGGACTGAGTTGACTGGTGGAGCATGGGAGAGGCCTTTGCCCTGCAGTGGGCGCGTGAGGACATGTGAAACTTATACAGTGCTGAAGAATGGACACGTTCTAAGCTACCATACATTAGTTGGCAGGAAAAAGCTAGGAGTGGGGTTCCTCATGCACAAACATATCGCTGGCAACATAAAAGAATACTATAGCATCAGTTAGAGTTGACAAGCATCATAATTGGGTTTAACAAAAGGTACAAGATGAAAGTGGCAAAGGCCTACACGCCTTCATCAAGCCATGATGATCATTTTGTAGAGTGCTTTTATGAAAATGTAGAGTCAGCCATCAATAAATTAAATACACAGTATTCTATTCTTATGGGCGAGTTTATTGCCAAAACAGGCAAGAAACAGGCCGGAGACCATGGGGGGGGTGGGGGGGGAAGGGATATCACATCGGCTCTAGAAATGCCAGAGGGTAGTTATTAGTAGAGCTCGAAGAACGTGATAATTTATGAATTATGAATACCTTCTTTAAAAAACGGGCTAACCGTAAAAGGACGTGGCGATGTCCTAATGGTGATACTAAAAATGAAATTGACTTCATTATGTGTGCACACTGAGACATTGTACAGGATGTAGAAATAGTTGGCAAGATTAGATGCAGTGGCTATAGAATTGTAAGAGCTCGTATTAACCTTCATTTAAAAAAGCAAGGACAAATATGCCTTGACCAGGTGTCATGGCGTGGAGCAAATATCTCTTGATTTTCCCTGGAGTTTATTTGTCGTTTTCTTCTCTATCCTTCGTTTTACCTTTCCAAATACTTATTGTCTGTATTGTTCTCATGAAAAACTTTCAGACATCTGACATTGAAAAGCGGGCTTCATCCGAACATGGCATTCAGTTGAAAAGTAAGTTTCTTACTTCTCACCCCTCATTTCTCACAACGAATACACAACTGGTATGGAGATATTGTTGCCAACCCGAAGTTGCCAACCCGAATCAAAACATTTAGTTGACCCAAACTTCGGAATTCGTTGAGCAAATTTAATGTTGAAGTTTCACTGGAGCCGTAAATAATAAGCCCCGATTTACTACCAGCGTGATAAACAGTCTATTATGATCTAACCGTTGCATAAAGCAAATCGAGGCTCCGTATTGTGCCTGGAACACGTTTTCTTACAGTATGATAGTTGATATCATTTGTGTAGGCCTTGCCAAGATAAATCCCCATTAAACGTTTGGCAGATATTGCGCTTTTGCCCACAACGCAGTATAGGGAAATTTAAACTGCGCTAAAAACGAGACACGAAAAGAAAGTGTAAAAGACGATCGCACTTTGTTCTCGTGTCTTGATTTTAGCGCAGTTATGATTTTCCTAAATGTTTTACTAACTAAACCTCATCATGCCCTTCTCCAATGCATATAGGATGATTCACTGAGAGTGTTGGGCTCGTGCTATGAAACATAATTATTAAAAATTACTCCGGAGTCACATATTCTTGGCATGTTTCTCATGACATCAATTCCTATGCTACGTGGGATCCGCCTGAATTTTTCACATGTCGACTGAAACAATCGATGTTTTCTTCTTTTCGCAAACTTTTGGAATTACGAAACAATTTGGCCGCAGTAAAACAACTTCCTCTTACTGTTACTGCGGTATAAAAGCTTAACCTAAGAAATCGTGGCTTTGTGGATGAAATGCGTAAATAGCTGGGCAATGCTTTCTGTAGTAGAACCCAAGCAACAATGCTGTCTCAATTGTGAAGTTGCAAACGCCAGTTCATCCTCACGATGTCAAGTCAGACCGGGACAGCTCGAAGCTCTCCCTCAGTACAGAACATCGTGCTCTAAATCGGCAATATATATATATATATATATATATATATATATATATATATATATATATATATATATATATATATATATATATGTGTGTGTGTGTGTGTGTGTGTGTGTGGTGTGTGTGTGTGTGTTGTGTGTGTGTGTGTGTGGGTGTGTGTGTGTGTGTGTGTGGTGTGTTGTGTGTGTGTGTGTGTGTGAAATCTAACACACAATAATGCCAAGGAAAGTATAGGGGAGGTTATTACACCGAATTGTAAGGTATGTGTGAAGGAAGAAAGTGCGTGAAAAGATAACTTGCAGTGGGCAGGAACCATAAGTTATTTTTTCGCCCACTTTTTTTTTCGCACATTTTTTCAATACCTTACGATTCGATCTAACAACCTCCTCCATACTTTCCATGGCTATATTGTCTGTTAGATTTCATTATTATTGTGTCAGAAAACGAAAACACGAGCCCTTAAGTGTGCACTTCTTTCCATTTAGAATATATATATATTATATATATATATATTATATATTAATATATATATATATATATATATATTATATGTGTGTGTGTGTGTGGTGTGGGTGTGTGTGTGTGTGTGTGTTGTGTGTGGTGTGTGTGTGTGTGTGTGTGACGTATGAAGGCATGGCAGAAGAACTCTGGGAAGAAGTGAGAATGTAAAAAACATGGCGTATAAGGCAGGGCCACGTCTCCCGCATCATAGTGTCACTCGAGTCGACAGGATGAAGACCTGGCAGCCACTTTATCAAGTGGCCATTATCATCGAACACCTCAGCAAGAAAGTGGCCGAATGTGGACCACACAAGTTCATCCCAACTCTACACCAAGACCAGCATCATGACAGCACTATCAGCAGACCTTGACTTCCCCAAGTACACTGGATCATCAGACGATTACCCATACAGGACTGGTTCAAACCTTTTCGAGCTCCATGCCGCCGCTGCATCCTGGTCGAAACGGGAGATGGTCCCAACCTACACCGACTAAATCACGGGTGTGGCATTCAAATTTTACCTCACTCACATCTTCGAGAACGATGTCTTAGAAAAAGATTAAAGAAGAAATGATCACCCGTTTCAAATAATACGATAAAGATCTTTCGACACCGCATCAGCGGAAGGCTTTTCAATTCACCTATCACAGTTATGCGAAGTCTTCCCACAGTAAGCCTATTTTCCAAAAAAGACATCAGAGAAAATATACCACCGTTGTACCATCGTATCACTTTTCCCAAAAAACGTCATGCATTCGAACACCGACTGGTAACTTGCACGTCGCAACAAAAAAGGTAAAGCCTACGTATACCGAAACGAATCGAGCATTTCGCCAAAAGACTGAGCCTAAAGCGGGCTTTCCCAATAGCATTAAAATCGGCATTCTTAACATGTTCACTGCACCACAACACTTCAGATGTCACTGAACCACCCGAATAACTTGATGCTTCTTGTCACACACAAGGCCCCGACAGTTTCGAACGTGTGAAGGCATTTACACGTGACGAGCTGGTGAATCCTCACAATACCAGTCATCCAGGACCAGAGTGACGTTCCCGACCAGAGTCTTTCAACAGAAATTCTCAGCCTAATCATGCTGCAAAAAAAAAAAAACATACGCAATCAGAACCACCCAAAGCCATGTCTGCTGTGCTCTCATCGTCAAGTGATAACACACATGCGAGTCGAAGCACGGCAGAAATTTCGAATCCACCAACGCCGGCACCTTCTCCACTGACAAAAGCATTTACAATCAATGATTACTCACAACAATCTTGGGAGCTTTCTCAACAGTCTGTCATGCTGCTTTCATCGCAAGACAAGCCCAGCAGTAGACTATCAACTACCGACTATCTACTGATCACCTCATCGCGCAAACAAAAGTACACTCGTGTTCCTGAAAGATGCATCTGACCAACTTTCGCAAGAAAACGAGCAATTTCAACAAAGGCAACTCCACGAACTCCAGACACTACAGCGCTTACTCGAATGTAACCAGAAAACAAGCGTAACCTCACCACGAGTACACATGTGGCTTAATCGGAGACAACACTAATTTAAGAAGCAAAGAAAAAGTCAATGCCTAAACCATCTTAACAGAAAGCAACGCCGACAAAGTTTTGTGCACCAGTTCTCAAGGCCGTGTCTACGATTCAACAAACTCTCACAGAAAGATACGAAAGAGACATTCAGCTACCGCGAATACAATGAAGAAATACATGCATCCCATAATCAGCTGCGGTTCTCCCACATGCAGGCTGCATGCACTCGTCCTGTCTCAGCCACTCCACAGAAAGCAGCGTCTAGGACGGAGAACTCGGTGCCTACGACATCTGACCCTCAAAGGCTACAAGGACTTCCCCCGTGTTCATTCCTCGCAACAATTGGTGTGTCATCAGTAATTTCTACCTTCAGGCCGTGCTTCTGTTGGCCAGAACACAACAGTGAACCTCACCCACCAGAGTTGTTACAGCATTCACCGGACTGCTCCCTCGGCCTTGAAGCTTTAGTGAGATTGTAAAACTCCGTCAGGATGTGAAACTGGGAATTCGGGCATTTTGTTTATTCTCTTCTTGACTTTGTTCTAGTTTTTAACCAGTGTCATCTTTCGGGGGGAGGGAGAATCATGTGACGTATGAAGGCATGGTAGGAGAAGCCGAGGAAGATGAAGCGAGAAGGGAATAAACATGGTGTATGAGCCAAGCCACGTCTCCCGCTTATAGCGTTCCTATATATATATATATATATATATATAATATATATATATATCAACTTCACCTTCATTGCAGCGCCACACCACAAGCTGCTTTCAGGAATGTGAATCGGCTTTCTTTTGACATGTTGAAGCCCTCACAACCGACCCTGTACTTGCCCATTTTCACGATGCACCAACTCTTCTACACACAGACACCCATAGCCGTGGTTTAGGCGCCGTTCTTCTACAACTCGACAAAGCCTCGCGAGAGCGTGTCGCTGCATACACCAGCCGCGTGCAATTCACAGTCGAGGGGTACGATACGATCACCGAGCAGGTGTGTCTGGCCTTCATTTGGTCAGTGCAGACGTTTTACCAGTATTTTCATGACCCCCACTTTACCATTGTAACCGACCACCACGCGCCACGCTGGCTTTCTACGCTCAAGAACTTGTCTGGACACCTCGGCTGATGAATTCTACGCCTTCAAGAGTATGACTTCGACATCACATACAAGGTGTGGCAAAAACCAGTTATCTATCTATCTATCTATCTATCTATCTATCTATCTATATATTATATTATATATATATATATATTATATATTATATATATATATTTATATATAGATATGATCGTGTGGTAAGTAACGCGCCTTATATCAAGATGTTAGCGTTGCCTCCGGGACATCCATCGCACGACCCGCTCTCGACGGGAGACTGAGAGGGAAGCTCGGGGCGCGCGAGAGAGAGGGGTGCGCGCGCAGCTGCAGCGAGCGAGTGAGAGCGGAGGAGCGACACCGATAATCAGCGTCGCGTCCGTGACTGAGCTTCGGTAGAGCGTCGCGCTGCGGCCCGCCAGGTCCTCTTTCTTTTAAAGATAGAGAGAAGACTGGACGCCGCCGACGATGTGGATGGTTTGGGGGTCGCTTATAAAGTGTATTCACACTTAAAAAAAACATCGAGACGCCGACGCTGTTTCTCACTGCCCACTACCCACTACCCCGCTCGCGTTTTTCATCTACTTGGGCAGGAGAAACACTCGAGCTCTACTTCTAAATTGGTTAGTTCTCCGGCCGCTATAGACGAGCTTCCTTTCCAGCAAGACTTTCCCTACAGTCAGCTGGCGGACCCGTACTGTCGGCGTAACATACGCTACATCGCTGGTGATTTCCGTCCGCATAACGCAAGGCTTCCGTCACCAACTCTCGCAATTTAAGCTGGACAACTCGGTTCCGTAGCGCCGCATTTACCATCCTGACGGTCAGCGCTGGGTTCCCGTTCAACACGTTCTCTTAGCTCCCGCGTCCTCAGAGCATTTCCTGATGATCCCACTGTTTGGTAAAATTGGTTGTAATAAAACGCACGGCCACATTTGAAGTCGTTTTTATTGGCTGGACATTACCACAAGCGTGCCAGGTACGTCGGCTCCAGCACTATCTGCCAATGTTAAAACTCCCCAACATCTGTTCCTGCCGGTGCATTGCAGCCTCTTCCGTGCCCACGACATCCTTTTAAGTTGTAGGCGTGATCTTTACGGCCCCCCTTCAGTCAGTCCCGCCGGCAACTGCTGAGTAGAGGCATCCGTTGATCATTTAAACGCGTACGCCGAGACGGCACCTGGAAACACTGCTTCAGCTTCTAAAGTTGTTGAATTCGTTTTCAAAGCTTTTATACTGAGCCAGGGTGCTCAAGTGTGTATTCAGTGACCGTAGAAAAGGCCTTTCTCTTTATAGTAGTCAACGAACTTCTCCTCGCCTTTGGCACAACTCATAAGACCAGTTGAAGTTAACTAACGGCCTGACTGAGAGATTAAATGGCACTCTTGCCGACATAATCGCAACCTGTATTCAATGAGATCACAAAAACTAGCAAGTCATCTTACCGCTCGTAACTTTCACCTATAATGCAGCCTTTCTGCGGGCAACAGGCTGCTCACCATTTTAACTGGTTTACGGCCGTTCCCTGCTTCCTTTCTGGATGTTCCTTTACGTCCAACGTAAACCCATCCGCATCTGATCCCGAGAAATACGTGTCACGACTCGCCCAGTGTCGCCAACGTGCTCGCATGAATACCAAAGCCAGACAGAACTATTGAAAGACTGCTTATGATGAATCACATCATACCGTATCCTTGAGATGAGGTGCTCCTGTTGACACCTGCACACCTCTTCGCACACCTGGTTTGAGTGATACATTCAGCCATGGTTTATCGGGCCATACACTTTTCTGGAGGAAACTTCACCTGTGAATTAGTGCGTGACGCCCCTTGTAGCTCCAGCAGACCGCCATTTTCGAATGCTGAACTTGTGCACGATTCTTGCATGAAGCCCTTTATGCGACTCTCCTCGTCTCCTTGACCAACTACGGCCAGGCCTGGCCACATATACGTAGGGTATTAGAAAGTAAGGAAGGAAGAGCCTAGAAATGGTGGCACACACTAACGCTGGGAAATCGGCCAAGAACCGGGTAGATTTTGCGAAATCTCGTTAAATTGTTAACTGAAGTTTTTGTCGTTAAACCCCACTTCAATCAAGTCGATGAGGCTAACCACAAGAATAGTTAGGTTTACGTAATCTAGTGTTGAGCCTCCAAACGCTGAACTCGTGCTTTGGCTCATGGCTGCTATGGCTGCTATGGAGGTTCTGGTCAACCATGTTGGATAATTATAAAGACAACTGTAGATGCTCCGGCAAGTGCCAGTCTCTAAAATCAAGCAAACAAACGGGTTTGCGTTTGTCATCGTCATCATCATCAGCTTGACTACGTTCATAGCAGAACAAAGCATCTTCCATGAACCGCCAATCAGCCCGGTTTCGTGGTTTCCGTTGCCACGCTATGCCTGCGAACTTTTTAATATCATCGGGCCACCTAACCTTTGGTCTCCCCTTCGTGTGTTTGCCTTCTCTGGGAATCCAATCAGTTATCCTTAACGACCAGCGGTTATCCTGCCTACGAGCTACAGCCCGGCCTATGTCTATTCCTTCTTGATTTCAACTATAATATCCTTGACCCCCGTTTGTTCCTGATCCACTCTGCTATCTTTTTGTCTCCTAAGATTACACCTATCATTTTTCTTTCCATGGCGCTCTGCGTCGTTCGCAATTTAAGCTGAACCCTCTTTGGAGGCCTCCTGGTTTCTGCTCTGTAAGTAAGTACTGGTAAGACACAGCTGTGATATACATTTCTCTTGATGGTATGTGGTGGATTTTCAATTTTGATTTAGGAATGACTGCCGGATGTGATACACCCCATCATTATTGCTCTAGTTATTTCACCCTGATGGTTTGCCTCTGCGGTTTCTACCTGTCCTAAGTACACATATTCTTTTACAACTTCTAGCGTCTCTCTACCTATCACAAAATGCTGTTTTCTGGCGAGACTGTTGCGCATTACTGTAGTTGCGTGCATAGTAATGTTGAGGCCTACTTGTTCTCCTTTCTGCGTCAGTTCAGTAATCATGAGTCATGAGTAATCATTCCTCCCTGAATTACTCAGGCAACGTCATCAGTGAATCGCAGGTTACTAAGATACATTCATTAACTTTTACCCCAACACTAGATAATCGAGGAATCGGAAAACGTCCTGTAAACACGCGATGAATAGAATGCGGTGAGATCGTGTCCCTGCTTACACCTTCTTTATTGGGATTTTGTCGGTTTTTCTACAAGTGTATGTGTTGTGGTATCCCACTGTAGAAATCTTCCAGCACTTTTATGTAGGGTATTCGAGTCCCCTCTTGTTACTAACGCTGGAAATAATGTCTTAATTTTTTTTTCAGTTCTGGCCTGAATGGTCAAGTTCTGGCCGTGGTGGCTGCACTTTTAAAGATGAGAAGTGATAGGGCCCCCCATTGGGCAAGAGTTCGGTGTAGGTTAAATAAACACAGATTGTCAAATCCGGATCGTTTACCATGGTTTCTCTCATAACCAAACGGGTGCCCGGACTTTGCTGCCTGCAACTAGAGGTGCAAAAGCTTTGGCTCGTATGGAAAATGCGGAGAAGTGGAGCAAATGACCTGCATCTGTGGAAGTCTGCGTTCTAGAGAGATGACTACATTGGTCTCCCGCAAACCACCGCCGAGTTCGCAGGGAATCCGGCCGACGGTTAGTAGTATAAATGAGGACAGTCGCCAAAGCCTTCTCGCAATCCTTCCAGACAGATCCAAATAAATGTTATCTCTCTTTCTCACTCATTGTTTCACCAAAATATATTGCACCCTATTGCACGAAGAACAATAACGAGGGCACCGCGTCATTCGTTCTGATGTGAATGCACCTTTTTAAAATCAAAGGATTTGTTTGCGTATTTCAAGCACTTTTAACACACACACACCACACACATATATATATATATATATAATATATATATATATGCTCCTCGGGGTAAATCAAAATAATTAAGGGAGCCCCATCGTGGTGGTCTCGTGCGTAAGTGACTCGGCTGCTGATCCACAGGTCGCGGGGTCAAATCCCGGCAGCGGTGGCTGCATTTTCAATAGAGGCGAAAATGCCGTTGACCCGTGCGGTCAGATTTAAGTGCATGTTAAAAAACTCAGGTGGTCGAAATTTCCGGAGCCCTGCACTACGGCGTCTTTCATAACCATAAGGTGGTTTTGGGACGTTAAACCACACATCTCAATTTATGAATCAGAAGTACGGGCTGCGAAAATGAATTTTGAAGCGCCTGTAGCCTGCCTTGAATGTTCTTTGCTTTACTTAGCCCAGCGGCCTCCGAGATTAGCTCCGGTCAAGCTGCCTTCCACAGAGCAGGGGCAGAGCACACCACCGAGACTGGGTGTAAAGTACTTGGCCCCTCTTCTTTTTCTTCACCGTCTGCTCGCTCTCCAAGCACGTACTCACGGCGTATAAATAATCAGCGACATTGTAGGTATATCTATTGAGCCGTGACACGTAATTTAGGCAAACTTATTCTCAAGTCAACCTAATTAGGCTGGTTTTTCTTATTGGCGTAATATTAAGTCATTTCAAGCTAAAACTGAGCCAAATTATATTATGCTATGAGGACCCTAACTTAAAGCAACCTGATTGACACAAACCTAGACAGTACCTTAATAATGAACTAAAAGCATACCAATATAAATTTGTAACGGGTAATTCAATTTTGTTTCACGCGAATCAAATATTACTGTGTAAGTCTGTATAAGGCTTCTTTTATGGATAACATAAGAATTGGGAAAAAAATACTTAAAATGACATTCCAATATGAATATAAACAGACCAATGTAAATATCTCTGAAAAACCTAAACCATGCTGACGCGAACTTCACTTTGAAGCAGACAGAGCAGATCGGCTAACAGAACGAGAACCGTAATGTGATCGAGCATGTCATCTGTAAAATCTCTCGCTGTGTACACGCCAACACGCCGACAAAGAACCGCATTGTCACACCGAAGAGGAGGTCCACTACACGGCGCCTTCGGTTTGCGCAAACGAGAACACCGTTCAGTAATAATGACGGAAAACGCCATGCCCGTGTCTACCAATACTTCAGTGCATACACCTTTAATAAATACTATCAGTGCCTTTGAGGGCCGCTGCAGAAGAAATTGACTGTGCCCGAAACATGCAGCTATCTCTTCCAAAGCTGCACTGCTTAGTTTTTCGGGCCATGTACTGGGGTCAAGGCAGCTGTTCGAAGGAGCCAAGAGGGTTGGCGCATCGGAGAAGGTGAGTGGCGACGCGGGAAGCAGGATGTACCGGCTCTTTCGTGGCTCCGCGGATATGGAGAGCGTTGTTCATACCATCGGTAAGGGTGGCTGTTTCGGCGTGTTGGACCAGGCAGACCATCTCATTCATTGTAGTCATAACCCCGTCTTTTCTCCTGTGGGCAGCGTTGGCTAAACCAGGAAATTTGGCCATGAGTGGTACCGGCATTGATACCCAGCACCCCCACAATTCGTAAGACAACATTCATTCCTCAATACTCCTCTTTCCAGCCAGAGACCCTCTGCCTAAACCGGAGCTCTGGTGATGAGTAGTTACAAGTGAGAAAAGGTATATTATGCGTAGTTCTCACATTATGAATGATTCACCTAATGGCACCTCATCAAAGATTAGGCTTTATCATAGATTCGTACAGTACAATATCATCAATGAGTGATGATATCATACTCATTTGATGATATTGTACTGTGCGAGTTCATTTATTCTGCAAAAGATCATCACCGTTATTTACAATCGCTCATTTCTTTCAGCGCTTAGTGCAAAAAATGGCTTACAAACGCCAAATGCATCAAAAAAGTCGTCATGTCACGTTGACGTAGTGTCGTTCTTTACCAACGTGCCAGTTCCCTCGGCTGTCTGCGCTGCCCGTTCTGCGCTTGAGGAGGACGCAAGCCTGAGTGAAAGGACTCCTTTGGTGGATGACGAGCTCTGTCGTCTACTGGAGTTCTGCCTCTTCAGCACGTACTTCTCTTACAAAAGAACTATTTTTAGGCAGAACAGAGGAACCTCAATGGAAGCTTCCATCTCCGTCACGATGGCAAACTTGACCATGGAGTACATAGAAGAAAAAGCATTCAGCTCCTTCTCGCCGAGACCCAAGCTTTTCTGCGTTATATGGACTATTGTTTTTGCGTCATTAAGACGTCTGAAGTTGAAAACTTCAGACAACACCTGAGTTCCGTGCACCCAGCCATACAAATCACGACCGAGTGTGAGAGCGACCACTGCCTGCCCTTTATTGACGTCTAGGTGGCAATAAAGCGCAACGGCCTGGAGTTCTCCGTTCATAGGAGGCCAACGCACACTGGCCGCTAACTTCAATTCTATTCTTCCCACCCCGCCTTCCACAAGGCCTTGGTTGTGACCATGCTACTCGAGAGAGCCAGGAACTTATGCTCTAATAACACAAAGCGAAAGAAAGAAGAAGCCCGCGTAATTGCTGACCTCAGAAAAAACGGATATCCAAAAAACTTCATTCGAGCCGCCACCCAGCGCGCAGAGCAACAGAGGATTAGGAAACCCCCTTCAACCTTAATTGGTAGCCCCCCGAAACGCGTACCAATTCTATACGTTCACGGAAACAGCGAGCCGCTGGCGCGGATCTTCAAGAGGGAGGGGGTTCGCATAGTGCACGTGCCTTCGTGTACGCTGGGCCGCCTCCTCCACCGCCCGAAAGACCGGCCAACAATGAACAGGAGCGCCGGTGTAGTTTACAAAATTCCGTGCGCCGACGACGTCATGCTATCTTCGTAAACAAGGGCTCGAGGTGTCCTGCGGAAAATGTACAGTGGTAGCGTTCACGTGGAAACCAATGTCTGCTTACAGTATATCGAATAATGAAGAATACATATCGTTCAGCAGAAGCCACAGGTTCTTGGGAGTCATAATAGATAGAAACCTGTCGTGGACTCCACACGTGAACTATGTGAAGAAGCGGCTGATCGCAACATGCCACATGTTCAAATTCCTTACAGGAAAGAATTGGGGAGTGCCCACACCATCCATGCTACAACACTACAGAATGCTGTTTATCGGATTCTTACGGTACAGCTTACCTGCAATGTCTAACACCGGCAAGACCAACCTGCGTGCAATTCAGAGCATTCAAGCCCAAGCACTTAAGATATGCCTTGGAGTACCCCGCAGTGCTTCAACGGCTGAAACCATTGCCATCACTCAAGATCACTCAATAAATACGCATATTATTACCGAGACAATGCGCATGCACCTCAGGCATTATGCCAGGACCCCTTCTCACCACCTGGCGAGCCTAGCTGCTGAAAGGCCCCGCACGACATATGGCACTATTGTCTCCAACCATCGTTCATCGTTTGCTGAGACATACGCACCTGCATCAAAGCCACTGCTTCCTCCTTGGAGCTTGGGCCGGCCACGAGTTCACCTAATGATTCCAGGAATGAGGAGAAAATCGGACTTACCGACACGCCCTGAACAACTGAGTCTATTCCTACTGGAAGAAAACTACAGTAACCACGTGCACATTTACACGGATGGTTCTACTACGCCGTCTAGTTCAGGTGGAGCAGTGGTCATACCATCACAAGGGGTAACTCGGTGTTTTAAGAGTTCACATGTGACAAGTTCAACGACGGCAGAACTCGAGGCTCTGCGCAATGCACTGGAACACATCAATTCAGAAGAAAGACCAGGTAAATGGGCTGTGTTTCTGACTCAAAACCAGCAATACAGTGGCTGATATCAGTTCTCCGACGCGGATGCCACGACCAATCGACCTACCAAACCGTGCAACTTCACCACCTGTTAATACAAAAAGGCCATGACATCGTCTTTCAGTGGTTACCTGGGCATAGTGGTATAGGCGGCAATGATTCTGCAGATCACGCTGCTCGCACGTCACATAAAGAAGCGAACAGCATTCCGATACCGCTTTCAAGAGCGGATGTGGCGAGGCAGATTCGCCAACTGGCCCGCAGTCTCACACTGACTGAGCGGAACACACCAAGCATACGACGTACACGACTACACGAGCTCGACCCTACACTACAACTCCGGCCTCCACCCGGCCTACATCGACGTGAAGCTTCGCTTCTCTATCGCCTTTGGCTGGGAGTTGCTTTCACGAAAGCTTATACCACGTTAATCAGACTTACTGACAGTGCGGCGTGCGATGTTTGCGGCGCCGACGAAAATATCGAACACCTGCTGTGTCATTGTCCTCGATTTGCCTCAGATAGACAAGTACTTGCCAACGCAAGGCGGCGACTGGATGATCGGCCTCTTTCTGTGCAGGTGCTATTACAGCATCGTACACATGCCTCGACAGCCCAGAAGGCAGTGAAAGCCCTGCTGCGTTTCCTGAGAAAGACAGGCTTGTGGGAACGCCTCTGACATGCGGTAGAGTTCTACACGCTGCAGTGAAATTACTGTCAGTCTCTCCACCACCCCTTTTTTCCTTTTTCCCTCTTTCTCGTCTTTCTTGTCCCCTTCCTTAATCCCCAGTGTAGGGTATCCAACCGGATGTCTTTCTGGTTAACCTCCCTGCCTTCTCCCTCTTTGTTGCTTCCTCGCCGTGCGCCGAGTGCCCCGCGTCGTATATCGGTGAGACGAAAAACCTACCGGAACGACTGAAGCAACACGCCAAAGATGTGCGGAGGTTCTACAAAGAGCGCAGCGCAGTCGCCGAAAATGCGGAAACATTGGATAACAAGATAAATTTCGAAGTGACGGCCATCCTCGAAAGGAAGCTGAACTGGAGGAGAAGGCTGTTATTCGAGTCGTGGCACATTCAGGGAACAGCCCACAACATCAACCGCTCTCCCGGAACCCTTGCCGCAGTGTACAAACACAGACTGCGCTCCATGGCAAAACGAGTAGAAAGAGAGAGAGAGGAGAGAGAGAGAGAGGTCATTAGCCACCTCTCGAGTATTTTGAAGACGCTGCGGCTACGTAGCACTACGCAGTCACTCCTGAAGAAGGAACTAAGTCGGTTCCGAAACGTCGGGTCTCCTAAAAGCTGTTGGTTGGAGCCTATACCATCTCTCAGTTTCATACCCAACCAGACAGACTTCTGTCAAACATTTACGTACCTGTTGTAGATCCATGTACGTCCACACGGAAAATATCAGGAAGGAAAGATCATGGCTGAGTTTTGAATGCTCACCCTAAACGTGTTTCTAGATTCAACATTGCCACGACGCAGTGATGTTATGTGGGTGTGCAGTTGCGACCTCTGTTAAAGGGAACGCGGCCCGCGTGGCCGCTCTCTCCGGGCCACCAAGCGGGTGCCGCGCGAACTATTGCGGCGCAAGTGCAATGAGCACCAGAGCCAGAGTTGGCTGCGCATCGTGTCCAAGTAGGAGGCTGCTGTGCCTCCTACTTCGCATGTGCGCAATCTAGGTTTCACCGCTCGAGGCAAAGTGTAAGGTACCGCAGCATACGATGCGCAGTCGTATTGTCCTCTTTGCTTTCCTTGCCTCGCCTTTCGTTTCACGTTTCTTCTAGCACCTTCGTGTTCGCGCTGCAACCTTATTACCATAGAATTTAACCAACTAGCCCAAATAGCCGTTCTTCTTTGATGCGCAGCTAACTCCTCCTGTAGTGCTCATGGCACTTGCGCCCCAGTAGTTCGCACGGCGCCCGTCGTGACGCTCCACAGAGCTCGGTCACATGCTGCTTGTTCGCTTTAAAGGCTGGTGCACACTGGTTACCAGCAGCGGTCGTTAAACCATTTGCGACTGGCGACCAAATTGCGAGTGACGTTCACATTGGCAAGGATGCATGCGAGCTACCGGAAGTCTCAAACCCGGAGAGTCACGTCTGTATCTCGTTATCAACGAGAACTCTGGAGACCGCGCCGATCAGCTGATCGCCATCAGCTGAGTCAGCGGAGTGAACTGAGCACGCCGCATTTATTGTTTGTGTCTGTTCTCGCACATCGAACTCCTTGACGCTGCTCAGAACGCCCAGCACCGTCACAGAGTTTATTTCAAGCGAGGAACAAGAGATTGGCATGGCGCTGATACATTATACCATGTTATCAGCGCTGGCAACACAGAAGCCTCCAAAGAAAAAAGGCAGACCTCACGTACAGTGAGAATCGATCATATGCGAGGCACGAATCAGGAAAGTTGATATGTCACTTTAAAATCAGCACAACGCTACGAGGCGGAGGTAAATTATGCCGTACATGACTTCCGTGTCATATTATGATGTTTGAACGTGTCATTTACATTCCTTATCTATTCTCGTCACCTGATACTAAACTTGGTATATGTGGAGCTAGCGAAACAGCCGCGAGCGTGCTATGAGTGTACCATGTAGTGAAGTTTCACATGAAACGCATGAGATGATTATCATGTTTGCCCCTTGTTATCCATTAACGTCACGTAACACCAAATTTGGTATATTTAGAGCTAGCGAAATGGGCGTGAGCACTAACTCGCTGGATTCCGTGCCGACCGCTTGTGCCCTCGCGACCTCCGACGACAGTGCAGCTCTGGCCGACTGGGTAGGTCCAACGCCATCTTCTGACGCCGGTGCCCGACGACGCTGACACTGTAGCTCTGGTCGACTGGATTAGCCCTACGCCATCTGTCTCCGACAAGACCTCTCGCCAGTGGTGCCCTATCCTCGAACTCCTGCGACCGTAGATACATCATTAATATCTTCTCCTTACTTCTGTCGTTCGCTGTCCCTGCTCCTCGATCTCTCCTTCCTCTCCCTCTATCTATTTACCTATTAATCCTATCATTTTAATACTTCCTTTACCTCCCCCCCCTCTCGTGAGCTACTGTTGAGGCGTCCTCCCTCTGAGAGATAGTTACAGGGCTCACTTTTATCTTCGTTTCATTTAAACTCACTTCCCCAAACAGAGCGTTCACCCTCCCGAACATCGGAACCGCACCGTTCACCACACCTCTTAAATAATTCACAGATTCGCACCTCGGAGTGCATTGAGGTGCGTATCGTGCGTATACTGATGCAAAAATAATGTAGACATTTCGCTCATCATCCCTGTCTCAAAATTAACGTTTAACAATGGAGAATGATCAAGTGGACATTCTTCTTCACAAGACGCTAACCACGCGAAAAATGAACGGAGCACAAACAATCTCCAAATCCTCTCGCTTACCGCTTCTTCGTTTTTTATGTGCATATACGTCGTGCGACAAAAAGCACGACGACGAACGTCGCGCATCGTAATCTGGGACCCTGCAATCGAGCACGTGGTGTGGCGGCTGCTCAGCCTCGCCACTAAGTAGAGATGAAATACCGTAGATGAGCTCTCCTAGTACCACCGTGGTGCACTTGGAATCGTGCTCGAATGTGTTGAAAAACCATTATGCAGCCAAAGCACTGAACTTATCCAACTGTCAAGAAACACGTCGCCACTGATGCTGGAGTGTGATGACGGAGTGGGATGCTGGAAGGATCCTGTTCTGGACGTCATGGGGTGCTAAATAGTGCAATTCAATTTCTTTTGGTTGTTTTAAGTCATATTGTTATGCGCATTTTAGGAAACCGTCCGGAGAATGGTATTGAGCAGATATTTCCTCATTAAAAGCACTTTTGATGGCTCGTGGCTTACATATACTGTGTACACAACGGAAGAGCATGGCCATATTGGCAGAGTAGAATCCCAAGGACTATGTCGACGATAGATTCGTACCATGCACTATCACTGCAACCAGCTAAGAGATGGTTCAGATACACAGTTCGAGATTTATCGGCGCACCATCTTTCGACATCACCTTCCAGAGCTATAAGCTTCACCAATACGACACTAAGCAAAACCGCAATTATGAACGCCACATGACTTATTCGGTTGCGGGAGACTGCTGAAAGTTGTCGCACTCTATTGTCTTCTGCTTTGAGAACAGTCACAGAGTGTCGACAGCGTTGAGAAACGGCCGGGTTGGAAACTTGACCGACAAAAAGGAGGCGACCCGCAGTTGGTTCAGATCGCGTTTGGCACTCCATGTAGTCTCGTCGAAACTGGCAAGTAAGACTAGGACGGTGCAGCCTTACTGCTCTTCGGCGTGTAATATGTTTACGCCCTTCTCCGCGGTGGAAGGCATTGACATACCCGTTGTCTATGGGGCAACGACGTTTGGTGAGGCTAGAGGATGTCGGCGCACGCCGGGCATCATGTACGAAATAACCAGAGTGGTCTTCGGTATAAAAAGATTACAGCGTCACACATGATAAGGATCTCAACTCTGCTCGCTTTTATAGTTATGTGTTAGGCATTAGGTCTGAAAAATACCTACCGATTAGCGGACACTCATGGACTAGCGAATCGAGCTTTCCCTGACACCTATTCACCCAAAACAGCCTTCGAGATTTTCGCGTCAAAAGAAACTTCATCCCGAGAACACAAGCTGTCATAAGTCGAAGTTCAGGTGCAACGAAGAGCACAGCAAAAAAATGGCCCCGTATCTGCGTGTAATCTCCAAATGTCGTCAAAAGACCATAGTCTTTCGTGTGGAGAGAGTGAACAAAACATTATTTGATGTTCTGCGCAAGAAAATTGGAGAATGGTATTCCAGAGGCGCTGCGTTAGTGTGCCTCGAGCGTGCAGCCGAGGCGAACGAACGCATCAAGTCACGTCACACAAGAGACATGAGCGCCATCTGGCAGTTTCTTTTGGAAAACAAAGCGCGTGGCCGTGCGCGCCCGTCTCAGAGGTGATAAGGAGTAGAATGCGAGGCGGCGGGTAGGCGCCACCACCATCTCGTCTTAGCAAAGAGTTGGAAACACTCCCGTTCCGTGCAAGCCTTGCATGTAAGCGCAGCGTGATAAGTGCTACGGTCCTTAAATGTACTTGTGTATGCGTGTTCTAGTAAGAGATGCATATGCAGAATACATGCGTGTTGTTATGGTGCGCCAGACATGCGCAATAATTGCTTTTTAATTGACAATTGCACAAGCATGAACGCTCAACCTTTAGCAGAATTTGTGGTCGCTGCCGATGGGTTCGGCCGTTTCAAGTACGCGAGGCCTGTAAGAGTAGACAAGCAGACAAATGCGCAGACAGACAGACAGACAGACAGACAGACAGACAGACAACAGACACAGACAGACAGACAGACAGACCAAAACTTTTGCGTCGAAGGTCCCCAAAAAAGACTATCGTCTTTATGAACAACACAAACATAAAACGTGTGCCACAGTTTGTTAGTTTTAAATGCGAAGCATTTCTTAGCGAAGTTCTTCAATTTTGAGCGAATCTATTTATCTATCTATCTATCTATCTATCTATCTATCTATCTATCTATCTATCTATCTATCTCTATCTATCTATCTATCTGTCTATCTATCAATCTATCTATCTATCTGTCTATCTATCTATCTATCTATCTATCTATCTACCTATCTATCAATCTATCTAGCCGCATACGACATTTAGCTCTCCTGGCCGTTTAGATAATGGTATAGATACCAAACTTGTTCTGGGATAACATGACTGTATGAAGAACATATTAACTAGTCATAACATGACAATAATGACATGTATGTCATGAATGTCATGATTTATATTTCATGGTCCTGCAGCTCTTGCGGTGGTTTCGTTCACATGGCATGTTGCAAAACTGGTATGTTATTTCAAGATTGCATTGCGAACACAAGCGACAGACCCTAACATGAAAATCATGACATGCGTGTCATGTAACATTATGACTACGTTCCACGCTCATGATTCGCTGGCGGCCGTTTCGCTTGCTTCACTTATACCAAATTTGGTATTACGAGACGTGAATGGATGACGAAGATATGATACTGGTGGAAACATGATATGAGATGCGTGTCTGGTAACAACATGACTACATGGTACGCTTATGATACACTCGCGGCCTTATCGCTAACTTCACATGCACCACACTCGGTATTACGCGACGCCAGTGGATGACAAAGATATCGGACTAGTGCAAACATATAATTATGAGATGCGCGTCATGTGAGACATGACTACATGCCACAGCAATGACGCGAATATACTTCGACGTGACGAGGTGCGCGTCCTCACCGGCGTTCATTTTGTCATATCACGCCGGTGTTGCCATATACTTGCACGCGCCTGCCACGCTGCGTTACTCGGACGCATGCGCGTTTCAGCGCGTCCGGCGTCCCACCGTCGCGAAAAGAGGGAGACGCAGTGTTGTCTGGGTAACGCATCGGCGCGAAATGCAGGAAGTCGCATTTCGCGCCGGTTGCCATCGGACCTCGCCGACGAATGCTGGTCACGCCTAGCGTCAGACTATAGAGTGCTTGCGTTTTGCTAACGTATAGTGTCGCTGTGTCCAGCATGCGCGCGCGTCAACGCTACATTGGAGTATTTTGGGTCCTTCATTATGTGCTCGTGGCCGTTCTGCTAGCTCCACAAATACCAAATTTAGTGTTACGTGACATCAATGGATGACGATTTATATGACTAATGCAAACATGATAGTGCTGACACGTGTGTCGCGTAGGAACACGACAACATACCACGCTCATAGCGTGCTCGCGGCCACATATACTAAATTTGGTATCACGTGACTGAATAGATGACGAAGGTAAACGACACATTTAAACGTGATAATTATGACGCGGAAGTCATGTACGGCGTCATTTACCTCCACCTTGTAACGTTGTGTTAATTTTAAACTGACACATCAACATTTCGCATTCGTGCTTCGCATATATCCATTCCCACTGTTCGTGGGATCTGCCAATTTTTTTTATTCTTTCTTTTCTTCACATGAAAAGGTATTTTTGCACAATAATTAGAAAATTTCTTTGGGAACATTCTGCCATGAAGTGACATCGGTGATACGACGTCAAAACAAAACCAGCTCCGGCACATACTGAGAAAGGGCAGCGCTCATAAGTGTTCCGGTGGCATCTCTTTTAGGGGCGAAGCTCCTTATAGCGGTGCCCGTTCGTTCCTCGTAGCCGTTGTAGTGTGTAACAAGTATAAAATTTTGACTTCCAAGGTAGTGCCGGGGAGAGATTGTTTCTGTGCGTTGTTCTACAATAAATGGTAGTGCTCAATATGCATATCAATGGCTGCTAAGAGGAAATGAGAGGCAGGAGCACTCGGCTTTTAGTAACACGCACGCTGCGATCCCCATTAGCAGCCATTGGCATGTTCATTGAGCACTATCTGACAAGAAAAAGTCACTGCGTTATACTCGCCGGGCGTAACCTCCTTGGTTTTGGAAAGGTTTAGTGAGCGTTGGGCTCCAGTGCCATGAATACAGTGAACTAGTATATACCATGACCTCGAGGTGGTTAAAGCTGGGAAGCAGACCCAAAGCGCAAGCCGTAAGAAAGTGTGCGTGTAAAGGTCAAGACCTCTGGCAGCACGCCACCGAACTAGACCTTACCTTAATCACTGATAAGGCTTTTCCTACGCGGATAGGCTACTCTGCGATCAGAGACACGACGCCAGACCTCGCTTTCATCAAGAACGTCGAAAAGAGTACGTGGGCCAACACCGCCGTGGATTTTGGCAGGGACCACTACGTTCTCCAAACTTCTATTATAGTGGACCGTAGCAGAATCCGAGAGTTCACGGTGGTTGACTGGGATCTTTTTCGCAGCATTCGCGGTACAAGATCTAGTGCTCCTGACGATTTCGAGGAATGGTTTGAAGGCATCTGCAGAGATACCACCGCTGCCACCAAGCAGATTAAGGCAGATTTATATGTGGAGAAGATGGACAGTAGGCTTGCTCACCTGCTCGAAGCCAAGACAGCTCTATTTCCTCGATGGAATGAGCAGAGACACAACCGTAGGCTGCGGCAAAGAATATCAAAGTGGAACAAATTAATCGAACAACATTGCGACACACTGTGCAAACAGCAGTGGGATGAGCTGTGCGAGTCCTTCGACGGTCAAATCAAAATGACAAGTCTTGGCACCTTCTGAAGCACCTTTTCGACGAGCACAGCACTAGAGCCATCCAGAGACACACTTTAGCCCGTGTTCTTCACTAGGCCACCAAAGAACAGGGGGTTGACGAACTCGTTACCCGACTAGTTTCCAAGTACCTGCCGGTCGAACGAGAGGACGAAGACGACATGTTCCCAGAGTATGGCGGCCCTCCTCTACCGGAACAAGACGAAGACTTTCAGAGGCTGATACAGGAGAGTGATACAAATGCTCAATTGCAAGTCGGCACAGGGCCAGACGGGATTACGAACAGAGCCCTCAGAAACCTCGATGACGCATCCATAGAACGTCTAACTGGTTTCATCAATGAAGCATAGAAAACGGGAAGGGTTCCTGAAGAATGGAAGCTAGCTGACACCGTACTGATTCCAAAGCCAGGAAAGTCTCTTAGCGTTGAAAATCTTCGTCCCATCTCCTTTATGTCATGCGTGGATATATAATGGCAGGGCACGCGATTCTCAACAGACTTCACGACTACCTGGAGGGAAATGAGACTTATACGCACAATATGATCGGGTTTCGTACCGGCCTTTCAACGCAGGATGCGATGATGCTGCTCATTGAGCACCAAGTCCTTGATGGTTACTCTATATATAGAAGGCTCTTCTTGGCCTTGACCTAGAGAAGGCCTTTGACAACATCAAGCAGAAATTCATCTTGGAGACTGTGGCATATAACTCGAGCTTGGGCCCAGGCTGTAACTACATCTAGCCCTCTTGTCTGGAAGAAAAGTGAGACTGCGCATTGGGAACTTCTTCTCTGAACACGTACAACTTGGACATTGAGGCACGCCCCAGAGTTCTGTGATTTCTTCGGTGCCGTTCAACCTCTGCATGATCAGACTGTAGAAAAGACTGGCAAGCGTGGACGGCATCAAGCATACCATCTACGCCGACGGCATCACAG
Organism: Rhipicephalus microplus; assembly: GCF_013339725.1. NCBI lineage: Eukaryota > Metazoa > Arthropoda > Arachnida > Ixodida > Ixodidae > Rhipicephalus > Rhipicephalus microplus. The sequence goes on from NW_023612202.1 coordinate 61,982, forward strand.
CCTGGTGCGTTAGCAGCAACGAAGGCTGGGTGCAGGATGCCCTTCAAGAAACAGTCGCCGAGGTGGAATCGTACCTGTGCCAAACGGGACTCAGATGCTCACCCGCCAAGACGGAGAGAACGAGGTGGCCAACCTAAGGGATGTAAACCCGTAGAAGAAAGCGATATACACATTACACGAGTGACCGTGAAGAAATCCCGAGGATAGACACCATCCGGATCCTCGGCATATTTACTGAAGCGAAGGGTGGCAACGGCACCGCTCTGCGGAAGATCGTCGCCAAAACTGACAACGCTTTTCGACTCGTTCAAAAACCTCCGGAAGAAATAGAGGCCTTAAGGAAGACAATTTGTTAAGAGTCATTAATGCGTTGTGCTCTGCCATTTTACCTACACCGTTGCCTTGCACAACTGGCTTAGTTCGGAGCAGGACGAGCTCGACGTGATTATCAGAAAGATCGCCAAGAAACTACTGGGGATTCTCGTACGCACACACACCGAGATCTTACTCGCAATCAGTGTGCCCAACTCTGCTGCCGAGATAGCGGAAGCGCAGCAACGCTCGCAGCTGGCTCACTTGTCCACTACGGCGTCTGGTCGGCACGTACTTGGCGATCTAGGTTTTAACCCTATGGAGCTGGAAACAAATAGCGAGCTTATATCAAAACATATAAAGGAAAACATCATTGTTGCCCCAATATCCCGCAACACTCACCCTGTACACAACGAGGGACGTTGTCGGGCAAGGGCGACGGCTCTGCTGAAGCAACTGGGAAAAGACGGCGTAAATGCAAGTTTTGTTGACCCTGCAGCATATCGAGACGGCAAAAAGTTCGCTGCGGCGCTCGTGGACCAGGTGGGCTCGACTATGAACTGCGGCACGGTACGCACCACGAACCTCCAGGTGGCCGAACAAGTGGCCATCGCACTTGCTCTGCTAAATGATCGGTGCGAAAAGGTGTGCAGCGACTCCAAAGCCGCAGTCAGAGCCTTTCAAAAGGACCGCATATCAACACAGGCAACCAGGATCTTGAACAGCTCCGCCAGCGATACGATTGTCCCTCACACCATACGTTGGTTTTCCGCGCATGTCGGCTTCCTGAGCAGCGTTGCACTAAACCCGAACGAATCAGCCCACACAGCAGCGCGCGTGCTCACTTACCACACTGGCTACGACCTGGGCGACCGCTCCAATGCCGACGACGTGGGACATAAAGACACACCTACTACACACAACCAGATTACGAAGTGTAACTACATGGTGAGGCGGGCATTCCCAATGCCACATTCAAAACCCAATAGCGCACAGCCCGTCTCGTTGCGCTTACTTCAAACTCATTCGTACCCATCGTTAGCATACCTAAACGCTATTTATCCTCACAAATTCCCCGATGCCGCCTGCGCCGCTTGTGGGCAGACCGCTACATTAGTACACATGCTCTGGGAGTGCGGGTCGCTTGGACCCACTTATAGGAAACGCGAGAGGGATGCGCTTCTGCCCATGCCCAGCCCAGAACTTCAGGACCAAATCCTGGCCGTCCAGTATGCCCACGACAGGGCCGTCAGGCTAGACCTGACGGTCCCCACGTGGGAGAAGCCGGGTGACGCGTGGCTACCTCAGCCTCTGCACTGGACAATAATAAAGTTGTTCTCACTCACTCACTCACTCACTCACTCACTCAAAGATTGCGTGGGCAACCTCTTGTTTGGTCCTTAGAATGTCCACTGGATGGTGGTGCTTCTATATGGGGAAGATATGATGAAAAGATGCGAGATGGTCCTACTTGGAGTGTTGAATAGATGGACGAATGGACACACAGACAGATGCATGGATGGACGCATGAACGGACGCAGGGGCGGATGCATGGACGAACGCAGGGACGGACGCACGAACAGACGCACACACGGACGGGCGGATGGACGCATGGACTGTCACACAGACGGACGCATGGACGGACGGCAGCAAGAACGAATGGACGGACGAACGCTTCGCCCCACTCTCCATCATTCATTCCGTGGATATGCTGCCATTTTTTGCTTATTCGCTGTGACAATTCTGGTAAGGAACAATACTTTTGGTACAGTGGCACTTTTCAGCACGACATTATGAAGGTGTCTGCAGTTGATGGCGACAGCAAGATGAGAACCCTCACTTTTTTTGTCCCTCGACAAAATGCGTAGTTTGGCCTAGGGTATATACCAGGTGGTTGTGACTGCGCCATAGCTGGGAATCGGGCGTTTCGTAGTCCGCTTAGAAAGATTTGTGACGACTTTCATGTCCGTCGATGCCCATTTATTTTAGTATACGCGATATCAGGTGGCGATAGTTCGGTGTAAACAAGTGGACAAGCGTGTCGAAAACTTAATGAGTGCTTCAAGTGGTCAAGCGATAAGGCGGGTCGGCCGCATTACGCCTGACGCAAGATAACTTGCAGGAGCGCGAGGATATGTATGCATGCCTCAAAAACTTTCGCTTCAGTGCGATCGAAGAACGTTCAACCCGCGCATTTATTTTGATTTCGAGTTGTTAAATAAAAGTTGTCATCTGTGACAAGGCAACGGTTGTGACTGTACCACGGATGCCATAAGTTCAATATGCGTGCTGATGGGTTTTAAGGCGCACTGATTAAGGTCATATAATGTAATGCTTTATATCATGAGAGCATAGACAAATACTCTCAACACGATCTTCGTGAAAGGAAATTGCGATTGTTTCTACTTCCACGCGGTAAATTGCTGTCCCTTTTCCTATGTCAATTTTATGTACTTCAGTGAAGCTGCTTGAACATATTATATTGAGGCAGATATCCCCCGCTGTTGAGATCAATTATTTGATTGATGACCTACAACACGGCCACATTCCGTAAAGAGGGTGTCTACAGTCACTGAACTGTTCTTAACAACACATGACCTTCGTTAGACAGACACAATCAGGAATATTTATTATTCTACACTTCGAAAAAGCCTTTGAGCGGGTATCCTACACCAAGCTTATCTGAAATTGAAGTCCATTCTTAAAAATGGTCGACTTGTTGCCTGAATTTCTGCGTACCTCTATTATTGGCGGCAATTTGTAACCATTGATAGTACGGCTGTAATAATTGATGACAGGGCTTCTCCTTCAGCTCCAGTGGCATCTGGTGTTCAGCACGGCTCCGTACTGGGTCATTTATTTTTCCTGCTATTCATCAATGACACTGTTCAGAACATAAGCGTATAAACTAGGCTGCTCGTAAAGAGAGAGAGACAGATAAAGATGCAAGGAAAGGCAGGGGAGGTTAACCAGACGCACATCCGGTTTGCTACCCTGCACTGGGGAAGGGATGAAGGGGAGAAAAGAGGTTGCAGAGAGATGAGAGAAGGTACACACAATCACGAGCACACTCGGGGAGCACACACAGTCTACAGGCAGTCGCTCAGGTTTGTTGACTTTAAGTAATGTAGCAGTACCTTAGTCGCTTTCTGTGCAACTGAGGCAGATGCCCAAGGTCCTAGTATCTTCTGCACACAAAATGGTCCGGGGTCAAGTTGATTCAAAACCATCCGGAGCTGGCATCGCTGTGTGTCGTAGCAAGCGCAGCTGCACAAGACGTGTTCGATGGTCTCTTCAGCTCCGCAGTAATCGCATGTAGGATTGTCTGCCATACCAATGCGAAAGTACACCTTTGTAGGTGCGTAAGTACACCTTTGCGGAAGTACGCCTTTGTAAATGCAACACCCAACCAAAGGTGGCATAACACTGTCGCATCGGAGCGGGAAAGTTGTGATGGTAGCTTTATCTTGAGCGACGGATCCAGTTCATAAAATTGACACCTTTGGAAGCTGGTAGACGACCAAAACGTGAGTGTGAGATCTCGAGCCAGCAGGTAAAGTTGTCTTGCTGCATCATTCCTTGATAAAGGAATCGGGACTACACGGGTTCTTTCATGGGCTGAGCGGGCTGCATCATCGGCTAATTGATTTCCGGTAATACCGATATGTCCAGGCAGCCATTGATATCATGCCCTCGTGCTAGAGCTTCATGATGGCAACATCTTATTTCTTGTACCAATTGTTCATGACTCATCCTACGCATGGCAGACTGAAAACTCTGAAGCGCTGCCTTCGAACTTGACTGTTGTCAAAGATTTCACGACGTACATAGCAGGGAAGTTACGTTCATCACCTATCAATAACGTGAATCATAACCTGAAGTCCTGCTCTCAACATCTCGGTATATGCCAAGTTATGTATACAACCATGCGAGCAACAAGACGTAGAGATAGATAGATAGATAGATAGATAGATAGATAGATAGATAGATAGATAGATAGATAGATAGATAGATAGATAGATAGAGATAGAAACGGTGAAAATGCGTCTGGATTGTTAACAAACGTTAATTTTTACAAATAATACAGAACAAGGCGTAACTCATCGAAAAAAATCAAAAGACGTATACTGACTCCAACACGTCTACGTACCCAATGCAAGAGCGACAAAGCAAGAGAGAAGAAGGCACACTGCACTTCGCATGAGTGCTAGTCTCACTTTGACAGTAATAAATCTGGCTCGACAGCAAGGGTGTTAAATTGACGAACCTGCCCATTCAGGATCCCGTACGCACATGCGCGAGTGCGGGCACCC
>NW_023612203.1:0-65323 GCF_013339725.1 Rhipicephalus microplus
ATTCTTGCGCCAGGGGACGCTCATCTGTTGCTCGCATTCTATAGTTATTAATTTTGCAATGGGCGGGATATCACAGATGTTTTTTTTTTCTAAAAGACAAGCTTTGCTATATAGCGTGTATCAACATGAAAAAATTGAAAACGGACATGTGTCGTGGTACAACGCGAACACAAGACAGATGGACGTACACAGTGGTTCCTAACAGCCAATTGTTTTTTGTTGTGTTGTTTTTGTTGTTTGTCTGTTTGTTTGTAGCCTAGAATCGATGGCTCATACCACTATGGGGATTGGCAAAGAGACATATAGTCTCATAGGACGATACTGCACTATTGCTTATAAAAAAAGAGAAAAAAACTGTTGTAAAATGAAGACAGTGTATTTAAAAAAGAAAACAAAGATGCAAAGAGTGAGAAAAAAATTAACAAGAATATAAACACTAATAACCATACCTTGATTTTGTGAGCCGACCAGACGGCTGGTTTTGTCAAACCTGATTAATTTGGTATGTCACGGATTTATCCACATTCAGAAATTACTTCTTGACCCGCTATTTTTTGAGTATCTGTTAAAGTGAGTAATATGGTTAAAAACGTTTAAAATCTTGAATAAAATTACACACCACATCGAATGCATCTTTGTGGCAATTTCCCAAAACTGAGGCACCGATGTTTAGAACATTTTGTGTGGTTAAATTGAAACCTAGCTTAGCAAATGAAATAGCTAGAAGTCTTTTCCTAATTACTGCATGGTTCCGACATCAGCAAGATTGCCGAACATCAACCGAACATCATTAGCCGAACAGCAAGATCGCCTTCTTCGTCCTCGACCAGCCAGAGTCCCACTACGTGGTGTCTGCCAAATCCCCTTATCGTCGTTATGTGTTATAATCGGAGCCCGAAATGATTGTAGGACTTTAGAGCCTGCATAAAAATAAAAAATTCGTTCAAAAATCGAAAACAGTTTGCAGAATGAAGCATTAAAAGAAGGAAAGTGTTAATATAGTGCGCACGCCCAAGCACACATACGCACGTTCTCATAAAATCTGCATACCTAGAGGGAGAATCTTATTTGCTGGCAGTTCTTTTTTACAATTGCTATACATGTAGCGCCAGAAATCAATATACAGCTGGATGTATGAAATATGGCGATAAAACGCTTTACATTAACTTTTCTCGTTACTAGTGGAGACAGTGGTTGGGTCAAATGGCACGGTCCAAGCCGTTCCAGTGACGAACTCATGTCCGCTTGAAAATTTCAAAGCAGTGGTCTGCGTTTCTTAGGACGCGAGGTCGCTTGCCCGCATTCTTCCTATAGAAAAATGACGCCTAAATTTGTTTATTTGAATGGGCGCTACCTTAGCGTTTTTTCGCAGAAAGTACGCGTCGGTTAGCAGTGTCTTCACTGATATCAATTCATTCCAGCCACTTAACCGCAATAAGCTGACCCAGACAAATGGGTTCAGCAACAGCACAAAAGGATATTAGGAATGTGCCATAATTCTTCACTACATTTTAGAATACAGCACTCGCGTTAGCGACGTTTCACCGTAGCGTGCGCCACTGTAGCACTCGGCGTCGTTTTTCAGTGGATCAGAAAGAATGATTTATTACGTTCGTGAAATCTCCGAGCAAGCTCTATTTGTGAGGGGTAAATGTGGTAAACACAAGAAACATGCACTGGAAATGAATTTCATCGCAGCATAGATGGACATGCAAATTCGCCAATGGGTCCGGCATTACAGCACTCCGTCTTACACTTTTAGCTCTGACAGGTTACACCAGATCTTTTGCGAAACTACAGCGCTGGAAGTTCATAGTTGCTAGGGCGGCTCCGCGGCTCCTTGGCCCGACAGGACCCCGAGTCTGCGTATATACGCCATGACTCGGTTGTTCACCGTATGATGCAAACTGCTCTCAACTAGAATAACTGTTTGCATTCGGGCTAGCTTAAGAACAATAGATAAATACCAGTGCATTTGCAGGGACCAGTGCAATTATTCGGTCACTTTACATCAATGTTCGAGCTGTTTTGTGGGCTGGCGCCCGTTGAGCCATGGAGGTAGGCAGTGACTTTCACCTTCTCCTTGGCTCCCGTTTATTCGTTTGTTTTTATTTATGGCGCTTATTTAAGAGTTTTGAATATGGAATATACATGCATAAAGATAACTTTATTCAACAACTTTATTATAGATGCTCGGCCTTTGTCACGGTGCCTGGAGAACGCATAGACGATCAGGCACGCAGCTGCGATGGTGTTTTGCAGCTACGCGGGTTGATAGCCTATGCATCATATGTGGTGAAAAATTCGCAGATGTCAACCATTAAAAAAAAAGTGCTACCATTTTTATAAAGCAGCTTGCTTCCGGACTCTGCAGAAGTGAACGATCTTTTAATAATTTCATGACTGTAGGGGCTCACAAGGAAGCTTTTAGTACAACATGCTGGCAAAAGCAGCGCCATTTTCCTGGTCTGAACGCAGCCGATTGACAACAGCCACCCCGGCTTTAAAAAAAAGCGGAGGAGCAATAATGCTTCCGCAGCAAATTCGTCATTGCCACGCGCTAATTCATTTCATTGCACCTGCATGTACTTTTCGTATGTAGGTGGCGCCGTGCTTTCAATGCAGACATCTGGGCTACCCAGAAAGTTGAGGAGTTCAACACACTTTTGTTTAGTACGCATTTTGTATTTGTTCTTATTTGGTTTGGGTACAAAAACAAACAAGGCCACAGAGGTAATAGCAAGAGAATAGGCTGACAACTACCACCTACTGGGGCCGGCAGGATGAAAGACAAGAAAAGAAAAAGAGAAATGAGGAGGTATTATCAGTGGCGCATCAAACTGGTGGATGTACGAGGAAAAAAATATCTGGACCCGAAGCCAAGTCAGTTGTGTTTACGAATTTTAGCGGCCCGGCTAAGTTGAGCAGCACGTCGTCTTGAAACGCGCAAGTCGCAGTCATCAAGTGTCGAGCAATTGAAGCGGCCGTACACTACTTATTCAAGTAGCCATAAAGTGCATTCACTAAAGGAGCTGATCGCCTCACGAATTCGACGCGTCAAATAATGATGAGATTTCGTCTAGTACGAGCGGAGTTCCAAAGATTTGTCGCACGCTGCAATTGAACTCTCTCTTCTCTAGTCCCGATGAAGCATTGAAAGCTAAGCAGGGAGGGATAGCACAAGGAGAAAAAAATACGCCATGCACGCCTCGAAACCTTGAGCACTTTTTGTCTTCTGTTTAAAGACGATAGTCTATTTGGGGGTACTTCGACGCAAAATTTTTGGTCTTTGTGTCTGTATTTCTGTCTGTACATTTGTGTGTTTGTCCGCCGTAATTACACCCCAAACGGCCAGAAGTGATACCCCACAAGGCCAACCCCATCCGCAGCGCCCAACAATAATGCTCAAGCTTAAGCGTTCATATTTGTGCTATTGTCAACTAAAAAGCAATTATTGCGCATATCTGAGGCACCATAACAACTCGTCAATCTTTTGTATGTCTGTCCTCATACTAAAGAAGACACATAACTACTTCTAAGGACCGCAGCGTTTATCTCGCTGCGCTGACAGTGCAACGCAATGCTCAAAAAGGCAAGTGTTGCCAACGCTTTGCTAAGATGACATGGTGGTGGCACCTGCCGGTCGATTGGCGTTCTACACCGTATCACCTCCGAGACCGGCGCGCATTTTTCTCCGTGGGCGCGCACGCCTTCCTTCGTTTTCGAAGATAACTGCCAGATAGCGTTTGTGTCTAACGTGCCTCGATGCACTCGTTCGCCTTCCGCACGGATCCACAATCTCTAACGCAGCGCTTCCAGAATACAATTCACCAATCTTGTCGCGCAGAACATCAAATAAAACTCTTGTTCACTCTCTCCACACGCAAGACTGTCGTCTTTGGACGACATTTGCAGTTGAACATGCAGATACGAAGCCATTTTTTTTTCTTTGAACTCACCGCTTCCCGCGGAAACTTCGATAACGACGAAGAACGTGATGCTCAAATCAGCCAATGGCTGATACTGCCAAAGGCCTGGGATGAAGTGATTTTTCACACTGCCTCATCAGTTCACGTGAGAAGTCAATTGTTAGGTGAGTCTGAGACATACTTCCTGGGCGCCATTTAGCATTCAGTACAAATATTGAACACTCTAGGCCGTATTATAAATACGTTGCCTGATGGGGAGTTTGAAGCTCTTAGAAGAGCGCCGCTGTTTGTGGTTGTACAGGGGCTAACTAGTTCTTCTGGCGTAGCAAGCGCTGTATGGCAGCCATTTTCATACCGCAGTGGTAGTAATGTCATTCCGTTTACATCACACCGTTGTCTTAGCGTTGTTATCTTGCCACTGTCACCATTACAGCGTTATTCTGCTGTCTAATTCATCAACTCTAGCCATCCCGCTGGGGTCGTGAATATACCGATTACTACATCATTTTGACAGCATTGTCTCTGTCACGTCCAGTAACAAAACATGCCGAGCACAATCTGAGTACACTGCGCTAAAAAAAATGGCAGTTGGAAGAAAACACACAGGACCGTATCTTAAGTATTCACAACTAACTAGCTCCGTGAGGTCCTGGATTAAAACCGCAATTTGTTCCGTATTCTTTAAGCCTTATTCCTGAGGTCAGGAACCCACTTCACTACAATCTTTATTCATAAGTATAAGTTATAAAGCTGCTAGCGTTCGTCCGAGTAAATCTACGTCTTCTTCTCTCTTTTATAGGGAAAAAAAGGGGCTGACAAGGTCCTGGATATCCTCAGGAGTGAATTCAACCGCACTATTCAGCTACTTGGTCAGTAATATTGATATAAAATGAATAACACAGTTGCCGTTTTTTTTTCTTCTTAATTTACCAGGAAGACTTTGATCATTGTTGCGCGGCTCCTCCGCGCTGATGTTATATCACTTTATAGGCCAATGATGAGTTGGCTCATTCAAAGAGGCAGTGGCATGAAATAGACCTTCTTAAGAATTGTAAAATTAGCTGTCCTTTTATGCCTTTTGAACAACTAACAGCGGATAGTCAGTTCATGCTGACGGCCTGTTCAAGCGCCATTCGCTCACGCAATGACGTCAAAAATGTAGTATCGGTTCTCTTCATATAAACACTGAAAACATACAAGCCCCAGCACGTTCAACCAAGACCAGGTGTACACTTGAAGCATGGAAGGTGGCGTCATTTCTTGGACAAGTATGCAGTGCAAAGAAGCGCACCTGCGAATTATGAAAACGGTCTATAGAACACGATGGCAAGCATTGCACCAAGTATAATATACAAAAATGTTGCGATACTTCGGAGAACTCAAAGATATTTATGAATCAACCTCCGTGCCTGCTTGAAACGTTTTCTCGAGCACCTTGCATTATCAGGGCTCGGCTTTAGCGTGCGCTACTACTGAAAGCACTTGCTTCTTGCGTGATAACACTTCCTATACAGAGGATGCGGGTATGTTCTTGTGAAGCAGCAGGTTCGGGTTTATATAGTATGCAAATATTTCGAACAACTGGAATCGGATCTTCAGCATGTTATGAATGACGTGGTCCCGAGGCTGGCTTGGTCACATGTGATGTGTTACAACTTGTTGGAAACCACAATATTTCAACCTTCTTTTAGCACAATAGAAGAGATTGATTTATTTGTGGGGTTTAACGCCCGAAACCACCATATGAATATGAGAGACGCCGTAGTGAAGGGCCTCGAAAATTTCGACCACCTGGGGTTCTTTAACGTGCACCCAAATCTGAGCACACGGGCCTACAACATTTCCGCCTCCATCGGAAATGCAGCCGCCGCAGCCGGGATTTGAACCCGCGACCTGCGGGTCAGCAGCCGAGTACTTTAGCCACTAGACCACCGCGACGGGGCACAATAGAAGAGGAGGTCTTTTACTTCAGCGAAATAAAAAGTACCTTTTGGACAAAAATTTTTCACGCTTTGGGATTTTCGGTAAACTATACTTACATTTTCATCGAAATCATGAGGCAAAAGAAAGCGCGATCAAACAGCTAAAGGTATTTCAAAGAAGCGGAATTATCAACAGTATTATGTACTGAGTTTAATCACCCACCATTTAAGGAGTTTGCAACAATAAATCCTTGACTTAGATCTTTTTGTAAGTTTATCATGAATGTGAGTTTTTTTGTGTAATTTTTTTAACATTTAAGGAAAAAATTGACTACATATCACTCGCTCATCAATGTCAATAAATACTGGGCTTGAGATGCACACCATATTTAGTGGGGCGCGCTCAAATCTCAGAATGCGCGAAAGAGACGAAAATATTTTCATCACCAAATTATACGATTTTTTTCAGGCGAACGGTTTTTTTTTCAGAAAGCTAACTTTTTTTCTATTTGTACATACTGCAGGCCCTGATCGGGCCCATGCAGGAGTGGATACATCGAGATAACATGGGACATAATAACACTCCACAAAAAGAAAAGAAAGAAAGCATTGATACACATAGGATTGGACATGCCCCTGGGTTGTTATGCCTTATCTTCAAAACCATAGCTCAGGTTTAATGTCTAGACCCGCAGTAAATTCAATCAAAATAGGTAATGCTGACGCAGATATCGTGTTCGATCTTATTTGGACATGCCCCTGAGTTGTTGTGCTTCCGTGTCGTTCACAAGACTTGCATTTATGATGTGCTAAAGACGTTTATCATTTCATACGTTGCTGTAACGCGTCGAGGCACTTTAGCTTAACCAACTTTTTAAGCGAAACCATTGCGATGATTTTTTGTATCAACACACACTTAATCGATCACCAATTATTCTTTTTATTAGTAGAAAAGTAAAAAAATATTCTTAATTGAAATCAAACAGAGAAAATAGTTCGTGTAAGTGCATGCGTGCTGGGCAAGAATTAAGCAGTTAACTTTATATCAGAGATTTATGTAGTCTGTATTGCTTTTAAATAATGAGGTATACTGCATTGGTTGCAAAACAAATTTTGATTGGTTTTCTAAATACTGTTGACCTGAGCCCAATTGTGGAATTATAAATTAGCACGTTATCATAAGCTTCAAAATGCCCAACGTTAATTGCATTCACAGCTCATAAAAAGAATAGTAGTCACTTTGCTTGTTTCAACAAGGTAAACAACAGCGGCATTAGAACGATTCAGTTCTGGCTATGACAGGGTTCAGTGTCGCATTGGTGATGCTCGTTTGTGACTGTGAATTTTCCCGCTTCGTTTCAGGAGTCCCGGATGCCAATAAATTATGCACTGACTTTGTCGTTCGCGAGCCCTACTACTCTGAACCACTCCCGCGCAACTGCCAACCGACACATCTCTGGAGTGATTTTGTCCCGCACAAGGTTACGAAGTAGTATTGACAAGTATTCACGACACTATCACTCCCGTAGCATGAGACCATGCTTTGACACTTCCATTCTTCATTTTCATTGTCAGCGAAACAATAAAAGTGATTCACTCTTTTTATTGCATAGAGTATTGATAGCTTCGCTCACAAAGAAATATGTTTTGATAAAGGGAGCATGCTACTACATCGCCGGCAATATTATTATGTGAATTGTTTGAGAAATGTTCTTTTGAAACGACTGCATGCCTCTATATTATTCCTACTCTATCAAGCCATATCATTTGGTAGACTCACAGTGATACAGTAGTAATGGATCCCCGTACAGGAATGTTGACTATCAAGGGTTCAGAATTTTCGCCATGATCCCATAATTAAGCGACATTTTCATGGTAATGCACGCAGATAGTAGGCGCGCAAAGGAATTACAAGCTGGGCATTAGCAATCTTGCCGACGTTGAATATACTGCCAATTGACTTGCGTCTAAGCTAAGCGTTATCTTTCTCTGTTACATGTTTGTTATGAAATTTGGGCGCTTTTATTGCTGGCTACTGTTTTTCACATGGTTGAAAGCATTCGAGAAACTCACAGCAACTCAACGGTTTTCGTGAAAAGAATCTCATCTGGGCGAGAGGTGAAGATTTCGAGGAAGTCACTCAATCGTGAAGAAAAAAAATAAGCACATAAACATCACAAGTTGACGAGGTTAATTTACGCAATGACATAAAAAGCAAACCCTGTTTATTCACATAACACAATGATTGGCAGAATATGCACGTCGCATGAACACCGTATACGTTGATGGTAACCCTAAACAGCATCCTGTTACATAACAACACTGAAATTGGTGAAGTACAGTCACCGGGATACGGGATAAGTTTCCACATGAAGCGACCCATAACGCGTCACAATCTCGACGAAGTGTGTATCATATAGGGCATCAAATGAAAGGCGAGCAGCGGCAAGCAATGCAAATGTTCAGTCCCCTCCTCCTACAGTCATCACCATTGAAAGTGGGGATCACTCTGGTTCGGCAGCGCTGCGCCTGTGGATGGATATGACTGGATGGTGTGCGCTAAAATATTGGTATAGATGGTTTGAAAGTCACAAGCGTTGTACCCCAAAAAACTTCCAGTCACTTCAATTACCAGCCCCTAACCCCAAAACGGAAAGCATGTTTTCAAGTTCCTTTTAGATGTAAAAAAAATATCTTTCTTTAGTTCTTCAGATATAAAAAACCTGCGTAAGTTTCAAAGGAATCTCTTATTCAACAATACTGTAGGCCTTTGTACAGTCTTTTTACAAAATATTTATGTAGCTCAAAAAAAAACAACCTTTATGTAGTTCAGTGCAACGCGCGTGCTGCTGAGCAAGATGCAGACACCGACAGCCCGAAGTGTGTTGCAACTGCTTGACACCATCACTCCAGTTCTCGCAAGGCTTCAGAAGTCTGCTGCTTGAGGACGCAGGCGGCACTATCATGGCTTCAGCATCGACAAGATTTTGGGTGCATGGGACCTCGCATACAAGTGAATGCAACGAATGTGCTCATTTGATTAAGACACGTGTGTAACTCACTGTCTGTGATGTTAAGCACATAACTGCCGTTACGTCGACGGCATAGGTGACATTTCTCTCCTTCTCTCTCTCTCTAACTTTTATTCCCCTTAACCCCTCCCCAGTGCAAGGTGGCCTAGCAGGCTCAGCCATGGTTAACCTCCCTGCGTTTCTTTCACCCCTATTCTCTCTATTTTATGTAGCTCAAAAATAACATTTATCTGAATATATTTTCTTAAATGAGCAAAAAAAGGTACACTCTAAGGCAAAAAGGTGTTAAAAGGTTCTGTGGTTCGTCCTTTTGGGGACTAATGGGGCTGCCACAACCATTATTCCTTTCAGGACTAACAGCACCGGGTCTTAGTGCCCACAGATGAGCTCAAGGAACTAACATTTAGTCTCACATTTACACCTTAGTGAGTAACCGTCCGTCCCACAATCTACCTCAAAGAACTAACATTTAGTCCTCACATTTGCATCTTATAGGGCAACTGTTAATCCCCACATTTACATCTTACCGGGCAACCATTAGTCCTCACAGTTGCACCTTGCCGGACGAACGGTTGATTCACTCAAATACTCCAATCGGGTGAATTTTTTTGCACCCAGTTCAAACATTGTTTTTCGTTTATTTTCCACCAGGCCTAATATATTTTTCGCCTGTTTTTCTGCGCAGTGAGCAACAAATCGCGCAGAAAAAAACATGCGAAAAAGTAGTTAGCCACATATGTGTAGCGCTGAGCGCTACTTCTTCGTTCCTTCACGGCCGCGCATATAGCTCGTCTTTCTACTCTTCTGGACAACCGAAATATATTGTAATGAGGCATCATTTACGACAAGGCTATATGTTTCACACACTGTACGCCGCGAAATAACGGCTTCTCCTTTAGAAGGCATTTTTTGTTTCTGTATTCATTTACCTACATTCATATCACAAGGATTTACATTATATGAAGTGAAATTGTATGCTTCACTTTGAATATAAGACATATTGAAAAATAACACATGTAATTTATTCATTTGCTGCCATTGTACTAATTAAGATACAGGTTTTTGCTTAATATGGCGCACGGTGCAGATGTATGAGCAATCTGGGTGTCACGATTCGAAAAGAAAACCTCACTGATCGTGGTGATTTTAGCGTGACATCTAGAGTTAGAGCAAGCCAATCGTTTTCTAGGTTATGGCTTAACAAATTTCAAAACAATTTCATACAGTGTAATTGACCGCCGAGGTCTACATGCAAAGTAGTCGCTTACACGTTCGCTGTTCTCACGGTGCCGCATTAGTACGAATTGCTGCGCATAATTCCAACGACTGACTCTCTGTTAGACGAATGAGTTGCCGGGAAAATAAAAAAAAAGAAATATCGGCTCCTCTATTCAGACTTCACATATTATCTTTTATGTACACGCACCAATATTGTAACAAAAAATTTGCAGGTATGCAGTTGCTGACACTTGAAAGCTTCGGGAAGCATCTGAAGGCCTGCCACCGCAACCCCAGTTGCACAAAATAGCACTGCTGCATGACGTCAGAGACTGTTCTTTGCTTGCATTTGTACTGCACCACAGAATATAGATGGTAGCATATTACGTAGTTTTCTAGCACACGAAAAAGACATGGACAGAAGCACATGGGGGCAGGCGCTACTTGCAACAATGTTTATTCCAGAAAAAGTCAACCATATGTATAGGCAACATCGCTTTTTAGCCATCATGACCGCACGCACTCCAAGTTCAGATATTTTTCCGTAGATAGGCTAACTCCTTACATGAAAGGACAAATGACGGTTAACATAGCATTCCCGAGTGTGAAGTGGCCAATGCTAGGTTTATAAGAAAGGAAACGCAAGCAAGTCAGATTACGATTACTGTTCTGCAGCATAACTACTCCCCGAATACTCCATGTCTTCTTAGAGTGAAACAGTGTGCTTACAGATACGGAAGCAGCGGCTTGTTGGGGCGAGGGTCATACTCTGCCAGCCTATCAATCATTTCAGCCGCGAATATTTTTCGGGTCGGCTGACCTCTGCTCGTGCCGACAATTGAACACTCATTAAAAGCCAGCGTGCACATGTTTAACACAACGTCACTTGCACTGTCACTTGCATTACTATAACGCCTGTAGTGGGCATCGAGCCCCTCCGCGGCGGTCTAGTGGCTCAGGTACTCGACTGCTGACCCGCCGGTCGCGGCATCGAATACCGGCTGCGGGGGCTGCGTTTTCGATGGAGGAGAAAATGCTGTCGGCCCATGATTGATTCATATGTGCGTTTTAACGTCCCAAAACCACCATATGATTATGAGAGACGCTGTAGGGGAGGGCTCCAGAAATTTTGACCACCTGGGGTTTTTTAACGTGCACCCAAATCTGAGCACACGGGGCTACAACATTTTCGCCTGCATCGTAAACGCAGCCGCCAAAGCCAGGATTCAAACCCGCGACCTGCGGGTCAGCAGCCGAGTACCTTAGCCACTAGACCACCGCGGCGGGGCTACTTTCGGCCCATGTGCTCAGATCTGAGTGCACGTTAAAGAACCCCAGGAGGTCTAAATTTCCGGAGTCCTCCACTACAGCGTCTCTCATAACCATACGGTGTTTTTGGGACGTTAAAACCAAGATATCATTGAAGCAGTGGCCATCGAGGAAGTAACCCCTTTTTTTCTGTCACGTTTTAGCAGTGTTCTTTTAAATGTTGATTTACGCGACGCCCAATTTGAGCAAAATGATTCTTGCCACATGTCAACGGAAGCTTGAACACAACGGCGTCATTGCACTCTACAAACCTATTTTTATGCTTCGTTTTGCATTTACTCTTGTTTGATGAGGCAGGTCTATTATTCTGCACAGACTCTGCACTTTTGTGGAAGCAGAAAACACTACTTTACGTTCGCATGCTGTCCTATTTTCTTTAGTCGGTGTGATAATTCATAAATATACGGTAGGACTGCGACTTTTATCGTATCAGCAGGGGGCTGGCTGAGGGGAGTCTTCAAGACGGCCAATTTGTTCGTTGAACTCATGCGATCAGGACATCATCATAAGGCACTTAGCAAGTATTCACTCAAAGTGGTAATTAGAGTGCGTAAACAACAAGAAACAATAGACAGAGTTACACAGAAGAGCGCCCACTTCAAACTTCAGTTTATTCATAGAAAAGGCCTGGCTTTATTCTACACCGAGCGCCAAAACACAAGCGTGAAACTACAATCTAAAAACAAACAAACAGCAGGACAGCTAAGACGTACGAGTTTAAAAAAACACTAAATATGCCCTCCTCTTTTTTTTCGATTAAAGTTTCACTCATGCCTTTCCGTGTTCGGTATAGAATAAAACCTGGCCTTTTCTGTAAATAAGCTATAGTTTCAAGTGAGCACACGTCGTTGTACCCCTGCGTACCTTTTACTCTCTTTTGACACCCTCTAAATACAACTGTTTAAGTACAATCTCGCCCTAATTTCAGTGCTTTTAGGTATTTGATCTTACCCTCTTCACCGACACTGAAAAAATTCAGTATTTGGAGAGTGTTTCTGGCACACAACAATAATTGTCATCCGTTTATGTGTACTTTCCTTTTTATTTCCACGGTTCAAGTAGTTCTCGGTCGCGAATGGAGCGCGCTATCAGTGTGACATAGGATTCCCGAGTGTGAAGTGGCCAACGCTAGGTTTATAAGAAAGGAAACGCAAGCAAGTCAGATTACGATTACTGTACTGCAGCATAACTACTCCCCGAATACTCCATGTCTTCTTAGAGTGAAACAGTGTGCTTACAGATACGGAAGCAGCGGCTTGTTGGGGCGAGGGTCATACTTCCATTGGATGCCTTCGTCATGGAATAAAAGCCTGAAGTCCAGAAATCGAATACTGCCGTCCGCCAGCACCTCGTGTGTTACAAATAGAGAGAATAAATTCTCACGTACGAACGTTAGTGCTTGAAGAATCAAAAAGGTCAGCACTGCAGTCAAAATCATCGACGAATGTGAAAATTGTTTTAATCTTCAAATCTGGGAGCTGATGGCATGTGTTCTAGTGAAGTTCCACTTATAATGAAACGTTGAGAAAAGCCGCAATACAGTAGCCGATGCGAATTTTCTGCTTTTGTAGGTAAGGCTTCCATTCCCACAAGATGAAAGCGGGCCATAGATAAAAACTAAGAAGTTCTCGAAATTCCCCGTCTTCCCTCCCGGTAACGTTGATAAAGGCGACATTTCCGAATCTATCAATACGATACTGAACACAAGAAAACAGACTGGAAGTGACCGAGGTTAGAACATATTTGGAATGTCTACAGAAAAAGCCTTATGTACTCATAGGATGAAAATCTGAGGTAATCCTAAACAACGTCAGAGTTTTTGGCAAGAAAGAGATCGTCAAGTGGTAACACGTTCAGCATTTTTTGCTGGAACACGGCAATACACTTTTGCCAGGTGCCGTTTTTCGACACAGTGGCCCGGAAAGGGGTGTCTGCCTTATTTGTTTTGACGCTATCAGGTAAAGGTGATCACTTTTACTAGCGCCTATGTCATTGGAAATAATGTCTAAACAAATCAGTTCACAGAACTTTTTTTGCTTTTGCTTTTGAGGACGAAGTTCCTTAAGCCGTGGGTCATGTGCCCTCACTGTATGCATTTGTAGGTAACCACCTCTTGTTTAGTTTTTGAAACGTTCAGTAGATGGCAGTAGTTGTATGTAATCAATATATGATAAAAAGACGCGAGATGGCGGTACTTGGTGCGTTCACTGGATGGACGGATGGCCAGACAGACTGACAGACAGACAGACAGACAGACAGACAGACAGACAGACAGACAGACAGACAGAGAGACAGACAGACAGACAGACAGACAGACAGACAGACAGACAGACGAAATAACAGAAAGATGCGGCCTGTGGACGGACAATTCATGGTTTACCAATAAAACCTTCTCAAGCTTCTCCCCACTCATCATCATTCACTCCATCGATGTGCTGTGTTTTTTTTTCGAAATCAACCATTTTTTCAGTTTACAAGCCTTCATGACAGCGTCAAGGGTTTTTGCGCTAATGGCACCGTGAGTCAAAACTGCGATATAACCCTGATTGTCAGTGGCCGAAACGCCAAGGTATATTTTTTATAAAGGAAGCTACGCGTTTTACAGATACCTTTGGTACAAGCGGTGCCTTCAAGTTCAAGGTGTCGACACCATCAGACATACAACGCACTGCGTTTTACATACACCTTCAGTACAAGCGGCGTCTTCAAGTTCAAGATGTCGACACCACCGGACACACAACGCACTGCGTCCTCCACCGGCACCCTATGAAAAACCTGTCTAACGAGCTTGAGAAGTTCTGGAACGGTCCTCTTCTTGTAGTCAGCGAACTTTGGCTCCAAGGCGAGGGCTCACTGTACATCCTGAAGGAGAATTTGAAGGCACTGGACCTTTCCTCTTAGCACAGTCGGCTTGTCGGTACGGTGTTGTCGAAGCTGCTTGAGCTGGAACTGCCGCAGAAATTCAGTCATGCGGTCAATCTGCCTCGAACACTCCCGAAGTTCACTGCTGACCGTGGAAGGATCCTTCGTGGTGCTTTTTGTGCAGCTTGAAGTTTTCCGTTGAGATGGGTCAGATGAAACCGTTCAGAGTTTTAGAACTTGAATACGCGAACTATATGGTTCGCAGAAGGCAATAAGCTCAGATGTCTCATGAAACAGCTGCTGTTTCCTTTGCGTTGCACATGTGTGCTCAAGCCCACACATCGAGTCTCTTTATCTAAGGCAACTAACGCCACATAATGTATTCTGAAGTAACACT
This sequence comes from Rhipicephalus microplus, assembly GCF_013339725.1. NCBI lineage: Eukaryota > Metazoa > Arthropoda > Arachnida > Ixodida > Ixodidae > Rhipicephalus > Rhipicephalus microplus. The sequence continues at coordinate 14,690 of NW_023612203.1, forward strand.
GCAGGTCAAATTTTTCGCTTTGCTGGCAACAGCTCGTAGGTACATCTGCACCTCCAGATATACATCCTCCATATTCCACCACGGCAGCTCATCTGCCACTCAGCGAACATAAGCTGCAAGTTCGGGTGCTAATTTTTTTGGTTTCAACGAGAAGTTTGGACCATACGACAGAAAGTTCTCTACTTTTTCCGGTAACGCCACGTTTCCCACGATGCGCACAAGTATTGAAGACATCACGGCCTTTCTACCGGCGTCTTCACAAGCATACGAAAACATAAGCCACCAGAAGAACGTCATTTTGACGATACTCAAGGGTTGTGGTCAGGCGGATGCTAAACCGCCTTCTGCATTTGAAGGCGCTACTGGTAAAGTAGACTCTCACATGTGGTGCCAACGGGATGCTGTCTGAATGATGCCCTACTTGACCACAAGTGCAACGCTAACATTTCATGCGGGATCACACTTGCCGCGAATATTGCAGACTTCGAAGGATGTGCTTTGTTCTATCAGCTCTCAGTGATAGTCTTGATTTCGAATAAGATTCTATTCGGAACTCGTGGTGGTCTTAGAAATCACCATTGATGTCAAAATTACTTTACTTCTCATTCTGTAGCCTATGCATGGAAGGAAACTTGCTGTCTCAGGCTCTAAATGTGATTGCTATTGCGCAAGTAATGAACCCTATAATGCAGCCGTGCCGACCGATGTTCTTTAACATATGTATTTAGATAATTATGTTATTCAAATCTTCACAATGACCTCCTCAGTTGCGTCACTACTATCACTGATGAAATTTCAGTGGTTATCTTTTACCATGAGTCCAACCTTATCCTATAGTAGAGATTTAAAAGTCCTATTCTTTTATCTAAATTGAAACTTTGCGACATGGAGTGATAAAACTAACACAAAAGTAAGGCCCGTGTATCGCGTCGTGTATGGCTCCTTGTTTAACTTTTTCGCAAACTAGGACAGGCTTTTCAGCTGGCGTCTAAACAAGAAAATTGTCGTCGTGTTTAGCTTTGTGCAAGACCATTTAGTTACCCAAACACGAAAGCATGCGCTTTTATTCATATTATTTCAAATTAACAGGAAGTGTTTCTACATTGCCTCCACTTACCCGTGAAGTTTCTGTTCAAGGTTTATATATTTTAATATTAGTAATACTTTTCCCTGACAAAAATAGTTGGTGTGGTTTGACGCTGTGGTGATCACTGCGCAAAAAGGTGCGCAACTACTGATTTCTAATTGGTTAACTCAGCATGAATCGGCAAGTTGCGGCTACACGCTTCCTATAAAAGACAGCGCCACCGAGCATCTTTAATGGAGGGTTACGTCACATCGGGTGGATAAACCAAAGCTGCGAAGCTGAGTTTCATATTTTGCTTCGCTACCCGTTAAAGTGCAGCGCCGATATGCTCGCCTCGCAGCTGCTACAACGTTATTGAACAGTCGTTCTGTTTTATGTTGATTTGCGTTCTTCTGTCGACACGGCATCCCACATCTGGGGACCCGGAAAACTAACTAACGCATCGCCATGGCCGACTCAGAAGCCCTCACCCCATTCCGCTATCATGTGCGAAAACTTCAACAGGAACTGCAGACCCAGTAACAACAGGAATGTCGCAACGTCTCCACAAACGAGGCCGTGCCTACCAGCTCTCCTGAGAGCACCACGGCTCCTACAGAAGCTATCCCACGAGCTTCTTCTGGGTGTCTTGCTGTCAAGCTTCCGCCTTTTTGGTTGGATTCGCCGGAGGTCTGACTTGCTCAGGTCGAAGCCCAGTTCACCTTGGCGCGCATCGCGCAAGAGCGGACAGGCTACATTTACGTTGTCACCCACATGGACGCAGGTTACGCTGACGATGTCCGTGATATCCTCGCCAACCCACCAACGTCCAACATCTACGAACACCTTCAGAATGTACTTATTCGCCATTGGTCACTCTCCGAAGAGCAGAAGATACGGTAACTGCAGTACGCAGACCTTGCTTAACGCCAACCTTTGCAGCTCTAGCGCTTCATGCATGTGCTCGAAGGCAGCATACAAGTCCAGGATTCTTTGCTGCGATCGCTTGGGCTCCAATAACTTCCACCGCGCACCCAGGCAATTCTGCAGGCTCCGGTCAAGCTACCTCTCGAAGAACTTGTGGAGATCGCTGATGGCATCGTTGAGGCCTTATTACCGCCGCTGTCACCCACCATCCAGGTCGTGCACACACCGCTGAACTTCACATAGTATGCGCACCGTATCGACAACATCTACCACCAGTTCTTCATTCAGCTGCCAATAGGTGAACGTATTCTGATCACACCACTCCACGTCACCCACTCCACGTCACCGAAACCGCAGCCGAAGCTTCCGCGTAATGGACGCGCACAACGCTCTCGGTCCCCATACCACCTGAGATATGCTATTCCATGTGGTGTGGGGGACCGTGTCACTGCCTCAAACCTTGCTCGTGGCAGGGAAACAGGCAGACTCATCATTGACGGTGATAACTCATCAGGGCCAACCCAAAAGACGCCTGTTTCACATCATGAACAACATCACAGGCAAGCAGTACCTGATGGACACTGGTGCAGAGGTCCGCCTTAATCCGGCTCAAAAATCTGATCGAACAATACCCCCCATCTCGTACCTGCTAGCTGTCAACGGTAGCAAGATCTCCATATACAAATCGCGGTCGCTAACTCCGAACCTAGGCTCGCGCTGCTTGTTTTGTTGGGTTTTCCTCGTCGCCGATATATGCCATGCCCTCATTGGTACCGACTTCTTAAACCACCATAGACTGCTGGTCGACGTGAAATTGCAACGCCTGCTAGACGCTACTACGCTGCTCTCTGTCCATGGTGTTGTTTCCCGTGACTCAAACATAACCACCCAAACTACATCAGCAGCCGATGACCGTTTCGCAGAACTTCTTCGGCAGTTCGCAAACATCACGCAACCACCTGACTGGACAAAACCCGTGCAACATGATGTCTGCCACCATATAATCGCCGCTGGTCCACCTGTTTTCGCTTGCTCACAGCTACTTGCTTCAGATATACTCAAAGTAGTCAGCGCTAAAGTATGTTGGAACTCGGAATAATACGACCATCATCGAGCAGCTGGGTGCCTTGTCACCACATCGTCCCCCAAAAAAATCAGGTGACTGGAGACCCTGCGGAGACAACCGTTCCTTGAACGCAAAAACTATTCCCGACCGGTATCCTTTGCCTAACATTCAGTATTTCTGATTTCACATCAGCTCTACATGGCACCACAGTGTTCTCTGAAATCGACTTTGTCAAAGCCCTTCACCAAATTCCTGTTGCTGCAGAAGATGGTATATAAATGGCAATTACCACCTCATTTGAATTTGAAGAATGACATTCGGCCTCGGCAATGCTGCACAAACGTCCCAGCGGTTTATTGACACGGTCATACGTGGTCTGCCGTTTGTGTTCGCTTACATCGACGACCTGCTGGTGGCAAGCTCATCCCACGAGGAGCACTTGGAACATCTCCATCAACATTTCGAGCACCCATTTCGAGCACCATCAACATTTCGAACACTGCGAAAAGTGAGTTCGGAGTGCAATCTCTTGATTTGCTGGGTAATCGCTTGGACAGCAGTGGAATTAGCCCCATTCCTGACAAAGTGCAAGCAATCGTTGAGTTCCCTAAGACTACACTGATGACCAAGCTCCACCAGTTTCTAGTGCTTGTAAATTTCTACCACCGATTTATTAAGAACTGTGCTACGCTTTTGGAGTCCCTCAACATTTAGCTGTGTGGCAAACGCTCGTAAACTGCACTACCATGGAACACCGCTACGGAAAAAGTTTTCAACTCCATCAAGAACGCTTTGGCTGAAACCACACTGCAGACGCACCACAATCGCAGTTACCTCTTGGCGCTCACGACAGATGCATCCTGTTCTTCAGCAAAAAGTGAACGATCAGTGGCAGCCTCTTGCCTTTTTGTCCAAGCGTATGACTTCTGCCCAAAGAAACTACAGCGTTTTTAACCGTGAGTTGCCCGCCATCTTTCTCGCCATGCGCCATTTTCGACACCTCTTTGAACGCCACTCTTTTACCATTTTCCCTGATCACAAACCTCTCACCTATTCAATCGGCCGACCTGACTCACTATACGCACCGCGCGACGTGCGCCAGCTCACCTTCATCTTGATGATGGTGATGATGATGATGATGATGATATATGGTGTTTTTTTGGCGCAAGGGCCATTTGATGGCCAAAGAGCGCCAGTTCATGAGACAGGAATGTGGACAATGATTGTGATTAGCGGCTGTATAAGGGCCATAAAATTCCTCGCGGTAAGGCGGGTAAAAACATACAAGTAATAAAATCATGACCATGCCGTGAAAGGTGTGTGTGGTGTGAATAGATAACAAAAGATGGTGATAATAAAAAACGATGGTGTATATGTATGGCATTAGCACAAGTGCCTCACTGGTTCATACCCTTGCGTGCAAGGGCCGTGAGGCAAGTGCTTTCCTGTGTAGCCACCGCAGCAAAAACCTCCCTGGAGAGGTCGTGCTACGGGATGCCTGGGTATATGATATGAAAATTACGAATTTCTTTTAAAAAAGCTAACAATGATTTATGACTAAAAAGCGGTTCCCTACCAACGAACATTGCAGGGTGTAAAGGTATATGTTGTCGGTAGGGTAATGGAAAATGCTGTTTTCTTATAGTTTCTAAGTGTTTACACTGGATTAACACGTGAAGGACGGTTAATGGTTCACCACATCTGTCACCCAATGGTGAATCACCACCAGACAAAAGATAAGTGTGTGTCGTGTATATGTGTCCTATCCTGAGTCTCCTTAGTATAACCTCTGTATGACGCGATTTTGATACTGGCAGCCAATGACCAAGGTGTGGCTTAATAATGTGTAGTTTGTTTTGTGTGTGTGTATCCCCCTTGCTCTGCCAGTAGTCCCTGATGTTTCGTTTAAAAGACGGCTTAAGATCAAGGGCCGTGATTAATATGGGTGTAGGGCCAGTGCTTTTGAGGACGGATGCTGCAAGCTGATCCGCCCTCACATTGCCTTGGATCTCACGGTGCCCTGGCACCCAGCACACTACAACATGTTGTTTTAGTGTGTAGGGTGTGCACAAAATGGAGTAAAGTGAGACAAGGACCGGGTTTTTTTGTTTTTTAAGACTGTGCAGAGCCATTACCACACTGAGGGAGTCTGTATAGATTACTGCTTTTTGCATTTGTAGTTGTTTGATGTGTTTAGCTGCCACAAGTATCGCGTAAGCTTCTGCTGTGAAGATACTTGTGCCTGGATGTAGAGGGCCAGCATCCGAAAAGGATGGGCCGACAGCAGCGTAGGACACAGAGGAGTTGGACTTGGAAGCATCTGTAAAGAACTCAGGACGTGTGTATTTGTGTTGAAGTTCAAGGAAGTATGTTCGGATATGGGCAATAGACGCATGTTTTGTAACTTCTAGAAAGGACACATCGCAGTTTATAGTCTGCCATTGCCACGGTGGCGGATATGCTACAGGAGCCATTAGACTGTGTTCTAGTGAGACTCCAGTTTCCTCGGCTAGACTTTTCAGGCGAACTGAGAAGGGCTGCCTCATCGAAGGCCTCTTTTGAAACAGAAATGAGCTCGACAAATCATTAATAGTAGAGTATGAGGGGTGCTTTTTATCTGCTTTCACCTTAAGGAAATAAACAAAAGACATATAAGTTCTCTGCAGATGAAGCGACCACTCATTTGACTCAACATAAAGGCTTTCTACGGGGCTGGTGCGAAAAGCACCCGTAGAAAGGCGGATGCCCAAATGGTGCACGGGGTCCAGCATCTTCAAAGCACTTTGAGTTGCAGACTGATAAACAACGGCCCCATAATCTAAGCGGGTGCGAATGAGGCTTCGATACAGATTTATGAGGCATTGCCTATCACTACCCCAAGTAGTACGTGACAGCACTTTTATAACATTCATGGCTTTTAAACATTTTATTTTTAAATTCTTGATGTGCGGAACGAAGGTCAGCTTGTTGTCCAAGATTAAGCCTAAAAATTTATGTTCGGCTTTGACAGACAGACGTTGCCCGTTCAGTCGAATATCAGGTTCAGAGTACATGCCTCTCTTTCGAGAGAACAAGACACACGTGCTTTTTTGTGGGTTAAGTCGAAATCCGTTTTCATCTGCCCATTTGGAGACCTTGTTTAAGCCCAGCTGAGCCTGCCGCTCACACATTGCCAAGTTGCATGACTTGAAGCCGAGCTGAACGTCGTCGACATATGTACAATAGGACATATTGCGGGGGATGGACAAGTGCAGAGAATTCATTTTGATAATAAAAAGTGTGCAACTAAGCACACCACCTTGTGGCACGCCTGTTTCCTGGACAAATGTTTGGGAGAGAACACTGCCCACACGGACACGGAATGTCCGGTTTGTCAGGTAACTTTTGATTATATGAAACATTCTTCCGCAAACACCAAGGTGGGACAGGTCTCTTAGAATTCCAAAACGCCATGTTGTATCATAAGCCTTTTTGATATCGAGGAACACAGAGAGAAAATATTGTTTATGGACGAAGGCATCTCTGATCTGTGCCTCGATACGAACAAGGTGATCTGTGGTAGATCTATATTCTCGAAACCCGCACTGAAATGGGTCGAGCAAATTGTTTTGTTCAAGGATATGTATAAGTCGGCAGTTTATCATTTTTTCAAAGACTTTGCACAAGCAGCTTGTAAGTGCAATAGGCCTATAACTTGACGCTAAAGAAGGGTCCTTGCCCTCTTTCAAAATGGGAATAATAATAGCCTCTTTCCAGGAGGTAGGGATAGTGCCAGAAAACCAGATAGCATTGTACAAACAAAGTAAGGTTTTTCGTGTTTCGGCTGGTAGGTTTTTTAACATTTCATACACCACACGGTCAGAACCTGGGGCAGAAGTACTGCAGGTGTTTAGAGATGTTCGGAGCTCAGCTAAACTGAAAACTTGATTGTATGCTTCGTATCTAGTGGATTTGTGTTCGAGTTTCTGATTTTCTATTCTTGTTCTGTATTTTTGGAAAGTGTCTGTATAGTGGGACGAGCTGGATACCCGTTCAAAGTGTGCACCGAGGAAGTTTGCCTCATCTTCCAAGGTATCACCTTGGGTGTTTACGAGTCGAAGTGTGTGTACTTAATTTCCTGCTATCCTACCAACCATGTTCCAGACTTTAGCCTCCTGTGTGTATGAATTGATCCCCGATAGAAACTTCTGCCAGCTTTCTCTTCTGGCCTTCCGACGCGTTCTCCTGCATTGGGACTTTATTTTCTTGAAGGTGCCAAGATTTTCGGCTGTTGGTGAGTTCCGAAGCAGCCTCCATGCCCTGTTCTGTTCCTTTCGCAGATTACGACACTCTGTGTTGCACCATGGGACGTGTCGTTTGCCGGGCATTCCAGATGTTTGCGGTATGCACCTGGCTGCTGCGTCAGTTAGAAAAGCTGTGAAGTACTGCACAGCTTCATCTATGTCTAACCTACATATGTCTGTCCAACTCAAACGTGTAGTGTTGTAGAATTGTTCCCAGTCTGCTTTGTTCATCAGCCATTTGGGAACATGTGCAGGACATTCATATGTTGTTTGTGAACTCAACACTACAGGAAAATGGTCACTTCCATATAGATTATTTATGATTTTCCATTTCAGTAGGGGTAGGAGTGAAGGTGATACGATGCTGAGGTCTATAGACGAGTAAGTTTTGTTGGCAACGTTATAGTATGTTGGCTCTTTCCTATTCAACAAACAGGCACCGGAAGAGAAGAGAAATTGTTCAATGAGACGACCTCGTGCATCACAGCGAGAATTGCCCCACAGTCCACTATGTGCATTTAGGTCTCCAAGACGCAAATAAGGTTCAGGCAGTTCGTCTATTAAAGACTGGAATTCACGTCTTTCAAGACGTTGGTGGGGAGGTACATACAAAGACCAGATGGTGACGAGTTTCTTTAAAAGTACCGCTCGAACAGCCACCGCCTCAAGGGATGTCTGGAGTGGTAAATGTGTACACGCTACTCCTTGGTTAACAATAATGGCTACGCCACCGGATGACGCCACAGCATCATCTCGGTCCTTTCGGTATATGACGTAAGCACGTAAAAAATTTGTATTGGAGGATTTTAGGTGTGTTTCCTGTACACACAGCACTTGAGGTGAGTGTTTGTATAAAAGCTCTTGGACGTCGTCGAGGTTTTTAAGCAGGCCTCTGACGTTCCAATGAATAATTTGTGTTTCCATATTGGAAGTAAAGTAGTGCTGTGTGTACGTTAAGGGAGTGACTTGTTTAAGGTGAAAGGTCAAGCTCAAATAACAGGGCTATTATCAGGCCCTGTTATGAGCTTCTTGGTCCTCTTGGCGCGCTCCAGAGAGCCGCGCCGCTTATTTGGCACCAAGGGTGCCGCCGTATCCATTGCCTCCTCGGAGGCACTGGATGCCCACTCATGCGAGCTGGTTTTTCGAAGCTTGGGCCTCGCCTGGCGAGGTGAGGCCTTGAGACCCGAGGACCCTGGAGTCTCTGGTCTCTGTTCAATAGTAGGCGGAGTAGACTCAACTACTGCCGCCTTGGGGGCAGGCGCCACAGCCAATGGCTCGCTCTGCGCAGGCCGAAGGAGTGGCGAGGGCTGGTGCGACACTGCCCCCTGGCGCGCCGCATCAGCATACGTGGGGCCATAAAAAGGCGAGACTCTTTTTCTTGCTTCTTTAAATGTAATGTTTTCTTTTATCTTTAAAGTGATGATCTCTTTTTCTTTTTTCCAGAAAGAACAGGAACGTGAGTACGCAGCATGATTACCGCCACAGTTCACACAGTATGCAGGTGCTTCGCAGTTGTCAGACGCATGGCCCACGACTCCACACAGAGCACAAGTTTTCCGGCCACGACAGCTTTGCGAGCCGTGGCCATATCTCTGACATTGGAAGCGACGGCAGGGGTTGGGAATATATGGTCTCACGGATGTCTTTGTGTACCCAGTCTGAATAGTTTCCGGCAAATCGCTCAAAGCAAAGGTCAGTACTAAGTGTTTGGTTGGGATTTCCTTTTGATCTCTTCTGATCTTAATACGCTGTACGTTTGTCACGTTCTGGCTCTTCCATCCTTCCAGAAGTTCAGCTTCCGTCAGCTCAAGCAAATCTACGTCCGATACGACCCCGCGAGATGAGTTCATGGACCTGTGTGGCGTAATACTGATGGGTGTGTCTCCAAACGTTGTGATGGTGTTCAGTTTATCGAATTGGTCTTTGTCACGTATTTCAAGGAGTAGATCTCCACTGGCCATTTTGGTAACCTTGTACCCGGCACCGAGAGTTTCAGTTAAGCATCTAGAAACTACGAAGGGGGATACAGTTCTGGCTTGCTTGTTAGTTTTTTCGCAGTGTATAACGTGGAAATGAGGAAACATTTGTCTTGGCCGGATGAAAAAATTGATGTCTTCGGTGCGTACCCGCTTTGAGGAGGCACGATCACTGAGTAAAGGGAATGCTTTCTGCATGCTAATTGTATGTTGTTCAGCAGCGTTGGCGGCCACCCACCACGGAGCCCAACGAGGGGATGCTACAAGTTTGCGGATGCTGAAACCTGCAGACGCCAGCCGTACAACGCCACTTTAACCCAATGCGCCTAGACCAAGGTAGGCTATTTGCACAGGGTTAACCCTTGCCGCCAGGAAAATTGGAAGTAAACAGAAGAGAGAAGTAGACAGGAAAGCTAAAAAAGTAAGAAAGACGAAGATGTAGGGAGAGAGAGATAGGAAAAGGCGACTGCCGATTTCCCCTGGGTGGGTCAGCCCAGGGGTGCCGTCTACGTGAAGCCGGGGCCAAAGGGGTGTGTTGCCTCTGCCGGGGCGCCTTAAAGGTCTAATCACCCAGCGTCGGCTCAACCCCCAGGATCCCCTTTTCCCCGGACACGGCAAAGCCACGCACGGCTAGGCGTGGGAGGGAGTCAAAACTCCCCCGTTAGCTCGGGTCCGTGGTGTCGCTACACACCAAACGCCTACTTGCGCAGGCGCCCCTGCGGGCCACCTTCATCTTGTACACCTACGCTTGAACATTTACGCAAAGCGTTCACACAACTTCAGCTAGAACTCATCACATTTGAAGATGTTCCAATTATTCGTGACACCTCAACAGGTACGCCCAGACCATTTCTAACCAACCCTTTTCGTAAGAAAACATTCGACGCCTATCACAGCCTTTCTCACCCCGGAATTTGCACTTCCCAAAAGCTTGTTTCTTCGCGCTTTGTTTTGAACGGCATGAACGCCAACATCAGGGATTGGCCTAGTGAGTGTGCATAGTGTCAGCGCGTCGAAGTTAAATGGTATTCTGTCCTCCATCAAAGCCCTACTTGCAACCCGACGAACGTTTCGCTGTTGTGCATATTGACATCTTTGGCCCATTAAACCCATGTCAAGGCTATCGCTACCTTCTGACATGTGTGGATCATTTCACCCACTCGCCCGAAGCTACTCCTATGCCCAACATGTCTGCAGCTACCGTTGCAGTGGCTTTTGTTTCTACATGGATGTCCCGATTTGCCTATTCGACAATGATGGTATCGGACTGGGGTCACCAATTCGAATCTTCTCTCTTTTCGGAGCTCCTGAAACTTCTTGGTATTTCACGCCTGTGTACAGCATCATACTATCCGCAAACAAACGGCCTCATTTGTTTGCGGAGCACACGGTTGCCCCTACAGGTGGGTTGGCTGCCTCCCGCTCACGCTACTCGGAATTTGATATTCTTCTAAGGAGGATCTCTTCTGCTCCACTTCCGAGCGTGTTTATGGTACTTCGCTTCGTCTGCCTTCCGATTTCTTCAAAGAAAGTGGCAGTGCCGCCCAGCTAACAGCAACAGAGTACAGTGACCAGCTGCGCGACGTCTTTCGACACATTCGTCCGCAACCTACACGCAGCCACCCAGGTGCAGCCTATATCACTCAGGGCCTAAAACAGTGACAAACGTGTTCATGCGGTACGACTCTGTGCGCGCCCCACTTCAACCAGAGTACCTCGACCCCTTCTGTGTGTTGGAGCGCTGGCCCGCTGGCTTCTTCGTTTACATCAATGGGGCACGCGATACAACCGCGCTCGAGCGGCTCAAGCCAGCGTTCTGTGAAGCGCCCAATCTTAATTGCCTAGCCGTGCCTTCCCCTCTTGACACGAGGGCCCCTCCTCGCCAGTGTTCTTCCCGTCACCACCTCTGCACCACGTTCACTGGGATGAAGCTTCAACTGAGAATCCTTTGTCACACCAGCTTCCTCTCTAAGGGAGGAGCAATCTGTAGCGACGCGATCGCCACCAAGCACCCTGCGGTCATAAAACCCGTGGAGCAGCATTCCAAGCTGCGTGCTGCTCTCCTCTCTGTTTTTCCTTGGCCTCTTTCACTCTTTACACTTACGGTGCACTGCGTTGCTCTACTTTCGACTCTCTGGTTATGAGAATAAAGTAGACGTTGTTACTGAAAAGACGTGTCCATCTCGTACAACCTGGTTCTACAAGTTCATGGGTCTCGCTACTCCACCTTGTTACAAATAAGACTGAAGCCTTTTAGTCCTGTGGGGACTACCGCGCCCTCAACGCGCGCCATCCGGTACAGGTACCCCATCAACCACATACAGGACTTCGCCCTTTGCATTCATGTCACCACGTGTTCTCCGTGCTAGACTTGGTAAAGACCTAGACAGAGATACAAGTGAATTCGGATAACGTCCTGACGACAACTATTCTCGGACCCTGTGGATTGTTCGAGTGTCCCTTCCTGAGCTTCGGCCTGTGGAACGCTGGGCAAACCATTCAGCGCTCCATGTACAATGTCATACGCGGTCGGGACTTCTGCTTCGTATACCTTGATGTCATTATGGTATCGCGCAATGCTGAAGAGCACCAAAGGCACATTCGAGTGTTGTTCGAACTCCTACGTACCTACTCTGCATCTGCTACTAGAAAAAAGTAATGGAACTAATATGCGAACCAACTTTACACTAACGAAGCGGGAGAAGAGGGACAGTAATCACAAGTATTTACGTTTTACAGAGCAGTCATTATGAAAGAGAAGTTTTAATCAACAGGCAGCTCCTACTCTCACAAGAAACAAGAAAAACAAGAACTCCAAGACAGCCTCATTAAGCTGCGCATAGCCAAATTCACCACTAAAAAAAATTGGTCAAACATGTTACCAGCAAGAACAACACTCTACGACAGATAACTTCTGGCAATATACGAAGTAGTGGAACAATTTTGCCATATTTTCAAAACAGAGAACCACACCATTCATACCAACAACAGGCCTCTTACCTACGTCTTTCGTTTATTGCATAGTCCACCACCTACATCTAACATGCCAGCGGAAAAGACAATGTGGACGCCGACATGACCTTTGCGTCGTGAGTGCGAGGCGTTAACCAGTGAATCACCCAGAGGTTCCACCGTCAATGTTCAAATGGCAAGCCATTCATATCTACAACTTACCGCTGTTGGCGGGAATCTCGGGGGGGGGGGAGACTATTATGCTTGCAGTATTGTTAGCAAAATAATGAGTGAACGCGCAGCGGCTCTCATCTCTCACGCGTACTTTGGCCCGCGTAGAGAATAAGGGGGTGTACGTTCAATTGCGCGCCCTTATCTTGCAGTGGGGAAAATTATCATCTTGGCTAGCCTTTGAGTTTCGTTGGAACGATTCTGTTGTAGTCACCTGGCGCACAAAGGTCACTGCGATCGTTGTAGAGCCGCCGTTTGCGAAAAAGGCGCTTTTCAGACACAGCAAAGTAACAACTGAGGCACTTTTTGGCGTTAATCTGTACCTGTGAGTGCGTTTCGTGCGTCCTTTGTGCGTGAGAAACACAGGGCACGTTTCAATCTGCTTGCCATTCTGCGCGTGACCTTCCAAATTGTTGCTATCACTTTCATTGCTTCGCCTTCGCAGCAAACTGTGACTGTTTCTTTTTTCTGGGAGTTCTTTTCTTTCTTTCCTTTATATATATATATAGAGAGAGAGTCATGACCAAGAAAGACGCGGGCGCTTCGGCGCGCGGGTAGCTAGAGAAAAGAAGAGAAGGATTAAGTGCAGAATAAGAACAGCTGATTCTCTTGCGAAGGCATCACTTTCGACACCAATTATTTCTATTTTCTCTCATACAGTATACATTACGGTGGCGCGATTTCGCACACTTAAAATCAGGCAAAATTCATCTGACCCTGCACTGACGGCTTCTCCAGAGTACAAACACTTGTTATTTCCATGGCGCAGTGAGCTGACTAATTCAAGGATGATGGAAGTTGTCATCACGAAATTTCGTTGCCGCGTTACCTCCCTCAATTTTTACTTGCATAGATCAGGCATATTGCATTCCCCTATGTGCATTTACTGTAATCAAGAGGAAACGATCAGTCATTTTTTATTACATTGTCGCCGTTTCGATTTATTCAGGCAAAGCATACTAGCACCCCCTCTTTAAAGACTGGGCTTGCAACTATCACAACCTGATCTTCTTTCATTTGGAGCCTCTACACTGGGTTTCAGCGACAGGGATGTTTTATTCGCCGTTCAAGGATACATCACTGCGACTAAACGATTTTCTTGCTAAATTGCTGTCTCACTATTTTTCTTCTTTTTTTCTGCAAACTTTATATCGGTATTTCAAATCAAAATTAAGTTACAAAAAATATTTTGTAGGAATGACGCAATGCTGAAAGTTTAGGGCAAATTCACCTTATAATCGGCCAATCCCCTTCTTTGGGTACGAGCCATTTGCACAGGAAAACAACAACAACAACAACAGCTGGCCCAGGATCGGGTGTTGTCTCTTGTTCTCTGTCTCGCTCATCACAATGGCGCAGTCGACGAAGAAGAAGTCTTACGTTCCGGCTTCGTCATCCAGGACAGCCGTGATAACCGCCGCTTGAGGACGGCGTCCAGGCCACCTCGGCAGCTGTTCACCTGCCGCTACTGCCACCACCGTTCGGGGACGGCGTCAAGGCCTCCTCGGCGGCTGCAGTACACAAGGGACGCCATCCACACGTCCTTGGCTATGAATTCTGCCGTCATCACAAGCCGACAAGTGAACCCTCTGCGGGAAGCCACCGTTACGTGTCTTCGTGGCTCGTCGGCATCGCGGGCTTCTCCATCGAAGAACGCTGTTCATGCTTCCTTGGCAATGGGGTTCCACCCGCCGCTTCAGCTACTCTTCACACCACCAGTGGACGGCGTCCAGGCCTCCCCTGGTGTTGTAGGGCATGACCTAATTGACACCCTGCCACCGTTTCACGGCAGAGATCCGCACCGGATCCTGTCCTTTGGGAATGCCGCTCTCGCTTCCCATGGCCTACATTGCCATTGCCGCACTCTTTCAACAAACGAGCCGCCACGGAACGCCGTCCAGGCTTCCCTGCTCGTCGACCTCACCGGGGTGAGTGCAGCAATTGCTTTTTACTCAAAGACCATAATCATTGACTCTTCGGGCTTAACGCCCGACAGCACCGCGGACATGCAGCGTACCATCGCGCTACTACGCGTAGAGACTAACGAACTGACAGCGTTGATCGCCGAGCGAGCTCCTACAAAGTTGCCAGCATTGTGTGACATTAACGCAGTGTTGTATGTAGGTGCCTCATACGACCTTGAGGCACGCACACCCGCGCAACGCGGGGAGCTTTGGTCTTCTCTGATCGAACTCTCACACCAGCTCGACTGCTTCGCGTCGGTGATCTCTGCATTGCCACCTGCCACCTCCAAATCATCAGCCGCCAGCGAACTACCGAAATTCCACGGAGTCCGGAACGACGCTGACAGCTGGGTGGCAACAGTCAACGCGATAGCAATGCGTGGGGCCTGGATGAAATCTCAGAAATGGACCGCGGCTGTAGACCGTCTTCGGGAAGGTGCAGCGGCCTGGCACCGGTATGAAGGTTGGAAGCAGCAGTCATGGGCGGAGTCGAGCTTCAAGCTCATAGCTGCCTTCGGCCGGACACTCTCCGATCTCCCTTCCACCACCCAGTCCAACCTGACCAGTACCGAGGATGGAGTTCAAGAAGGGTTCCATCTCGAGGCTCCAGCTGAGCACTCCAGTTCTCCACATGAGCTTCCAGACTCGTCGCTGGTGCCGGACCCAAATTCGTGTCAGCCATCGGCCACCTCGTCCTCTTTCGTGGGGGTAGATACAGGGGGGCACGGGGTAGCTGGACCATCTGGACCCTCTGTAACAAGAAGAGACAGAGATGGGGGCGCAGAGGCTCCTGCGTCAAATCGTGATGCCCGGGCATCGCAGCCTGTCCTGAACGCAATGAAGACCAGTGCCCCAAACTGTGCCAATGTAATTGCCTGCTAAGCGTACTGCGAGCGCCATGAGATAGCCATGGTCACCAACCAGAGTGTTCGACAGCCCCGCAAGGCGAGTCATCGCGTCCACGAGAGGCACCCCAAAGACGCAGCCAATATGATGACAGCTTCACAGAATGTCCTGCCGCAGATTGCAAGACCGGCCGTGAATTATGTTTTCTACCACACATCACAGAATTTGCGTACCCACTCTCGACACCAGTCAAGGCACCTAGCGCGTCTTTTGGGATATGCTTTCGGCAATCCTCGTCCGGCATTTTACGTCAGCCGCTGATTTTGCGGCCCGTCTGAAACGCGCTGTCAGGTGCATGTTTGGCTGCTTCCCACAGAGAGCCTCTGCATGGCCGAGACCTACCAAAACGATGCAGCCAGTCTCAACCTCTCGATAGACTTGTGGCAGACTCCGGCACCCAGTTCCAGAGTGGCCGAGGCCGACCTCCGAGATGCAGCCAGTATAGACCACCAGATCTACTTCTGGCAGATACCCGAACCAAATCGCAGCATGGCTGAGAGCGTCGGCCGCAACGGGGCAGCCAGTGCCGGCCGCCTGAGTCCACAGCACTTTTTCAAGAGGCATCGTGATGTGCAAAAGAGCGAACAGCTCGAGACAGCCAGTGCCGTCCACCAGAGACGCTTCCCCCAGACCATCACTCTATGTTGCATTGTGGTCCGGACTGACAATCACGATGCAACCAAGCCCGCCCACCAAAAACTTTGCCGCCAGCTCCGCACGCGCGCAGTCATGGCCGAGTGTCATAACCAAGAAAGACGCTGGCGCTTAGGCGCGCGGGTAGTTAGAGAAAAGAAGAGAAGGACGAAGTGCAGAATAAGAACAGCTGGCCCAAGATCGGGTGTTGTCTCTTGTTCTCTGTCTCGCTCATCACACTATATATATATGTATATATATATATATATATATATATTGCCGCATGTTGTTAGACACCGGCCGAAGTCCTGCGCCGCTTCCTGTTACTTTGAATTCTGCCACACCAACGGACAAGCCAAACACGCCAAGCTATAAACGCGCCATGCAACGCTGGCTGCACGTGTCACCACATCACGCGCTGGACAAGGAACGCTGGCGGTACGCGCCAAGCTATAAACGCGCCATGCAACGCTGGCTGCAGGTGTCACCACATCACGCGCTGGACAAGGAACGCTGGCGGTTTTTCGAGGACAGTTCAAGGCGAGACGCAAGAGAAGTTGACGAGGTTTTGACCAGTGGGCGCACAACTTTTGTGTATTTAATTGACGGGCACAAGTTCGCCATTAATAAATAGCTGTTTCAGCTTCCGGCACTGTATTTGTTCGTTACAAACTGGTGGAGGTGCGGGGTATGATTCCAAGCCCATCTCAGCATAGGGAACATAGCCCAGAACCCCGAAGGTTGGAGCCAGCGCTGTTGACTCCCGTACACCAACGAACGAGTCGTCGCCTACGAGGTGAGCCGCCCGAGTTTGGTGCCCTCTTCGATTCTTCGAGACCAGCGGAGGACGTAAGTTCCGGAGCCCCTGCAATGGCCACCCAGGCGACTTCATTTCCATCGCATATCATCATGGACCCGCCCCACATACCGGAGGTATTTCACGGTGATATTTTCGAGGATTCCGAGGACTGGCTTGACGGTTTCGAACGCGTTGCCAGACTGAACGGTTGGAACGAAGACCGGAAACTTCGCTACGTCTACGTGGCACTGCAAGATTCTGCACGTACGTGGTTCGAAAACCACGAAGCGTCCTTATTATCGTGGGACGACTTTCGAAGAGAGTTTCTTGCTACGTACTCAAACACGGACCGCAAAGAAAAGGCAGAGGCCGCTCTTCAGACGCGAAACCAACGGAACAACGAGAGCGTCGCCATGTACATTGAAGACATGTCTCGACTGTTCCGCCGGGCCGACCAGAACATGGCTGAGGAAAAGAAGTTGCGGCACCTGATGCGTAGAGTGAAGGAGGACCTTTTGCAGGCCTGGTGCGTAATCCACCGCGCTCTCTTGCTTAGTTCAGATCAGAGGCGACCATAATAGAAAAGACCCTGCAGCAGCGCATGCGCCAATACAACAGGGACGTAAGCGTCTCATCCGTTAGCGCGGCGTCGACAACCCTCACAAGTAACATTGATCTCTTGCGTGAAATGGTGAGGGCTGTCGTAAGGGAAGAACTGCAGAAAATACACATGACTCAAGCTCATCCAGCGATGTCTTCACTTGCCGACGTTGTGCGCGAAGAAGTGCGGCAAGCGGTTCTACAACCACAACCTCAGGTACTACAGCGCGCACAACCGGAGCCTCCGCCTCAGTTGTCGTACGCACAAGCTGTACGACAGGACCTCGGACGCAAGAATCGGACGGCTGCGACTGCTGTGATTCCTCCAACGTTTTCTCCGAGTACGCCTCTACCAATCCCGGAGGTAAGATCACGTAAGAGCGATGTATGGCGCACTGTAGACCGGCGGCCCCTTTGCTACCACTGCGGAGAAGCAGGTCACCTTTACCGGGCGTGCCAGTATCGTCGAGCGGGACTGCGTGGTTTTCCAGTCAATGCACCATGCCCACGGAACGGTGAACAGCCCTACGAAATCGAAGAATACTTGTCTTGACGCTATTCACCTCAAGACACGCAACAACGGGAGTCGCGTTCGACAGCACCGATGCGCTATCGGTCGCCGAGTCCTCGTCCGTCATCAAATCTCCGAAGATCACGTTCACCTAGCCCGCGGCGGGAAAACTAGAGCCAGTGACCTCTGGAGGTGAGGCCGCTGATACACTGACAACTGAAGACCCTCCATTGTTAGCCCGACAGGACGGTGGCAGTTACGCAACGACGGTCAAGTGCAATAGTAGTGACGTTACCTCCGAGATATCAGTCACGATCGACGACGTCGAGGCCGTTGCGCTAATAGACACTGGTGCAGACTATTCCGTTGTCAGTAATGCTCTCGCAAAGAAGCTTAAGAAGGTGATGACTGAGTGGACCGGACCTGAGATACATACCGCTGGAGGGCATTTAGTTAGTCCCGTGGGGTTATGCACCACAAGGATAGGAATAAGAGGATTTGTTTATGTCGGCAGCTTTATTGTGCTTCCTGAGTGCTCCCGGGAACTGATTATAGGCATGGACTTTTTGCAAACAAACAATGCAGTCATTGACTTGCAAGAGTCCCAGGTTTCGTTTTCTACGGAGAATGCCATCGCCTTCTGTAATGCGGAGAAACCAATCGTTCTACCTCTCCGCATTGTGGACGAAGATGTAACCGTGCCGCCAAGTTCCAGTGTGACCGTTCTCTTGAGGAGTGAAGTTCTTCGTGACTGTGATGGATTAGCTGACGGAAACATCGGACTGCTACTAGAAAAAGGACTATGCGTGGCAAGAGGCCTGGTGAGCCTTCGTGATGGATGTGCATATGTTCTATTAACTAACTTTCGAAATGAGCTGCAGCATGTTGCGAAGGGAACATCCGTAGCATCGCTGCATGAGTACGTGCAAGTCTCAGATGTTTGCACTCTTGATAAAGCTTCAGAGACAGTGGATAACGTACTCCAGTCAGTAGACAATGACAGAGAGCTCTCGTCATCTCAGAAGCAACAGATTGCTGACCTCATCAGAGAGTTCGCCGAGTGCTTCTCAACCTCGTCGAAAGTCGGGCGTACTCCCGTCGCAAAGCACCGTATCGTGGTCGAAGAACACGTGAGACCTGTGCATCAGCGCCCATACCGAGTAGCGCCAAAAGAAAGGGAAGCCATCAAGAACCAAGTGCAGGAAATGCTCAACGATACATGTAATCCAGCCATCCAACAGTCCGTGGGCATCACCGGTAGTGCTAGTCAAAAAGAAGGACAACACTCTGCAGTTTTGCGTTGACTAGAGAAAGCTGAACCAAGTCACAAAGCGTGATGTTTACCCACTTCCACGGATCGATGATGCCTTGGATAAGTTACGCAATGCTCACTACTTTTCATCATTGGACTTAAAAAGTGGATATTGGCAGATCGAGGTGGACGAACGAGATCGCGAGAAGACGGCGTTTGTGACCCCAGACGGACTATACGAGTTCAAAGTGCTCCCTTTCGGTTTGTGCTCTGCTCCCGCTACCTTCCAGAGGATGATGAACACTGTGCTCTCCGGACTCAAGTGGCAATCGTGTCTCGTCTACCTCGACGATGTAGTGGTTTTTTCTTCCACCTTCGAGCAGCACATCCACCGACTGAGAATAGTACTGGATGACATTCGGGTGGCATCCATCCTTTCCACACTTCTTTACCTTATTTCATTGAACGAGGGTCTCGTACTGGCAGACTTGGTGTGTTTAGGTTGTATAAAGAGGGACAATTAATCAGCTGCCCGCTCATAATAAGTTCACGTGCTACGTGACGCCAAACATGCGAATAAGTGTGTTTTCACACTCGTCGTTTGGCTTATAGAAGGCGCTGACTGTCACTCCTACTTCTAAATTCACATATAAACCCAAAAAAGTGGATGGAGGGAAGGCCGCTGTGGTAGCTCAGTGGTTAGAGCATCGAACGCGTTATTCGAAGGTCGTAGGTTTGATTCCAGCTCACGGCTGGTTATTTTTCCATCAACTTTTCTTTCTTCTTTCTTCTTATTTACATTCCATTGGTTCTAATAACTTCCCCTGTACATTCCTTGGCATTACTGTCTATTAGATCTCGTTAATATTGTGTTAAAACACGGAAAAACGAGCCCTTAGGTATACACTTCTTTCCCTTATATATATATATATATATATATATATATATATATATATATATATATATATATATATATATATATATATATATATATATACGGTGCATTACATCGATGCCCACATGGACGCCGACGCCGTGACGACATTCTGCCGAGAGTGTTCATATAATTGCTATCGCAATAAAAGTACGTCTGACACGGGATGGGTGAGGAAAATAGAGGTGCAGAGGGCAGCTTTGATTTCTTCGAAGCCGTCCGCTAACGTCGGTGTCCACGTGACGGATTGGTTTCCTTATAGCCAAGTCAAAGGTTCATTGAGCTGAGCCTGGTGTTCGGCTGTGTGAAAAAAAAAAGGCCTGAAGAAGTTCAGCATGCAGAGAAAACGAAGATCTTTGGCGGTAGTGGTTCGAGGATAATTTTGCACGTCCGAAATGCGTTGGGTCAAAAACCGAGTTGCTTTAGAAGAAACATTGAGGCAAGGAGGTGGATGACGGAAGTGACTAGCGTGCTTTTTTTTAGATATTCAAGAGTAGACCGTGATCATCGAGGTGTTCGAACAGCAGACGAAGGTACCTGTGATGCTCTTCAGCGCTGCGTAGAAAGACCAGTATGACATGAAGGTATTAAAGCAAAAGTCGCGACTGTGGACAACTGTGTCGTCGTAGCGCTGAATGGTTTGTCCAGCATTCCACAAGCCGAAGATCATGAATTGCAGAAACCTGGCCTTCACTTCATACTGGCCACATGCGCCCTGGTTACATGTGAATCCTGGCCACATGCGCCCGCGAGCGCACGCATGTGGCACAGGAGCTGCGAAAGGTAGCGCTCAGCAAGCTTTGCGTACTGGGGTTGTCGTGTCTTCTGTTCTTCCGAGAGTGGATTTTTTAGGGGCGAAGCTCCTTATGGCGTGGCTTGTGCGTGCCTCGTAGTACGTAAGCACTAGTGGCACATACCCGAAATAGCGGTCCTTAAGAATTTTAACATCCAAGGTGGTTCCGGTGAGAGATTTCTTCTGTTCGTTGCTGAACAATAAAAGATAGTGCTCAATGCACATGTTAATGGCTGCTAAGGGGGAAAGAGAGACAGGAGCATTCGGCCTTTTGGGAACGCGCACGCTGCGATCCCCATTAACAGTTATTGGCATGTACATTGAGCACAATCTGACAAGAAAGGGTTGCTACGTTATACTCGCTTGGAGTAACCTCCTTGGTTTTAGAAAGGTTTAGCGAGCGTTGGGCCGCATAGCCATGAATAGAGTGAACTAGTATATACCATGAACTCGAGTTGGTTAAAGGTGGGAAGTAAACCCGAAGCGCAAGCCGTATGAAAGTGTGCATGTGCCACCTCCCGTTTAGTCCTTGAAATGTCCGCTGGATGGCGATGCTTCTATATGGAGAATATATGATGAAAAGATGCGAGATGGTGGTACTTGGAGTGCTAAATAGATGGACGAACGGACACACAGACAGATGCATGGATGGACGCATGAACGGACGCAGGCGCGGATGCATGGACGAACGCAGGGACGGACGCACGAACAGACGCATGCACGGACGGGTGGATGGAGGCATGGACGGTTACACAGACGTACGCAGGAACGGACGGAAGCAAGAACGAATGGACGGACGAATGCTTCGCCCCACTCCCCATCATTCACTCCGTGGATATTTATTTATTTTATTTATGACATACTGCAGGCCTAGGTAAGGGCCCAAGCAGGAGGGGCATGGGAAGTACAAATTATAATAACCAGAGGGAAACAACATTGTAAGTATGGAACGGGAAAAGAAACAATACAAAAGTTGGCATATAAACTAAGCCTATGCAAAGCATATACAAGGCAAGAACAAAAAGGCATACACAAGGCATATACAAAGCATAAAAAACTTAACATCTTAACTGAGCAATAGCGTGAATATTGGACAGCTGTTCACAAGGCAAGTTGTTCCAGTCTGTTATTGTACCTGGAAAAAAATGAATACTTAAATACAATGGTTTTAGTGCTATAAGGCGTTAGGGATTCAGCGTGGCGATGCCTTGTCCGGCGTGCTTCGAGCGCAGTTATGAAAGGCTGCGGGTTAAGGGATAAAGGGTTATTTTTCAGCAAGAACATGAATTTTAGTCTGAGAATTTTACGCCGTAGTTGTAATGTTGGAATGCTATTAGTTAGCATTAGGGTTGATGGGGAATCAGTTGAACGGTATTTGGAGAAAATGAATCTTATTGCTTTGCGTTGCATCATTTCTAATGCGTCAGTGTTACGTTTGGTGTAAGGGTCCCACACAGTGCATGCATATTCTAATTTTGGATGGATTAGCGAGTAATAAGCTGTTAGACGAGTGTTGTGGGAAGCCTGTTTTAATTTATGCCTCAAAAAGCAGAGCTTACGGAAAGACGACTCGCAGATGTTAGAGATATGCGTATTCCAGGATAAATTGTTAGCAATAGTAACACCTAGGTACTTATATTGATCAACTTCAATTAGGGCTTTGGAAGCGATATTATACGGAAAGGATAACTTTTTAACCTTTTTGTTGATTTTCATATAGACAGACTTTTCTGCATTTAATTCCATATTCCATTTTCCACACCAGGATACGATATTTTGAAGGTTAGAATTAAGTCCAGCTTGGTCGTCACTGCAAGTTATTTCATTGAACACCACACAATCATCGGCGAATAATCTGATTTGAACGGGCTCTGTAATTGTGTCAGTGATGTCATTAATGTAAATTAAAAATAACAAAGGTTCTAAAATGCTGCCCTGTGGGACTCCCGAAGTTACCGGAAGCTTACCCGAAAAAATTATCATCGATAACAACAAATTGCTTACGGTTAGTCAAATAGGCAGAAATCCAATTAATTAAATATGCTGGCGAATTAACCATTTCGAGTTTTTTTTATAAGGTTACAGTGCGAAACAAGGTCAAACGCTTTCCTAAAATCTAAAAAAACTACATCCATATGCCCAGATTTGTCAAGGACAAACGCGAAATTGTGAACGATGGAAGTCAGTTGGGTAACCGTAGAAAAGCCTTTACGAAAGCCATGCTGGTAGTGAGAGAGAATATTTATATCAGAAAGGAATTTGTTAATCTCATTTGCTATGATATGCTCAAGCAGCTTGCACGAAGAGGATGTTAGTGAAATCGGACGATAGTTAGTTAAAAGTGTTGCATCTCCTTTCTTAGGCACAGGTACGACACGTGCCCTCAACCAATCGCTAGGAAGAACTGCAGAAGATAACGATGCATGAAAAAAGACAACTAGAAAATGGGACAACTTTTCTGCATATCTGCGCAGAAAAGCATTTGGTAAAACATCCGGACCAGGTGATGACTTAGTTTTCAGATTGAGCAACATAGAAACTACCCCTGGTTGCGATATATATGTCGGGTGGTACAAAGTGAGGCATATGTTTTATTAACAGCAGATCATAAGAACGGGAAAAAACACTGTGAAAAAATTTGTTAAAATGATCAGCAATGCTTTGCTTCTCGACGACTAGGGATCCCTCGTGTACAATTTGGTCAACTGACCTTGTTTTTTCTTTTAAGTACCTCCAAAACTTTTCCGGGGCATTTCGCATAAAACCTGGCAGCGTATGCTGGAAGTACCTTTCTTTTGCGTTTTTCACTATTTCATTTATTTAGGTTGAATATTTAGAATAGTATCACGAGAAGCACCTTGTCGTCTTAAGCGTTTATTCTTTCTTTTTTGTTGCAGTGCTTCTCGCGTCATCCAGAGATTTTTCTTTGCTATTTTCTTTGTTTTTTCAGAAATAAAATTATTATTACAGTACATGCACATGTTTATAAACTTTTTCCAAAGACTGATAACATCGTCACCATGAAAACTGTTGAGACTAAAATCAAGGAAGTCCAACACACTCTCGTCTCTGGCGCGCGAGAAATCTTTAACAGTCACCCTTTTACATGGATTGGTGCTACAAGACTGTATTGGACAGGAAAAATACACCATGTGGTGATCAGATATACCTGGTTCAACCGATACAGAAAAATCACTGATTGTTTGACTGACAAAGACAAGATCAAGTACCATAGCTGACGTACCATGAACACGTGTCGGTTGATTGACAACCTGCCTCAAGTTGTGGTACGACATGATATTACTTATAAAATTAGAATTTGAATTTAAGTCGGGACCAGGGTATTCATTCACCCAATCTATTTCAGGCAGGTTGAAATCTCCAACAAGAAAAATTTTGTCATGAGAAAATGAAGACATGTGTTCACAGAGGTCATGTAAGAACTGAGGGGGTGAATCAGGAGGGCGGTACAAGCCAAACACCAACAATGAAATATTCCAGCATGTAATCTTTAAAGTAACGCATTTTATATTTTCAGGCTGACGTAAAAGCACGACAGGAATATCGTCTTTGATCAAAATAGTTACTCCTCCTCCTCTAGTATTCCTGTCACGACGAAAAGCCCGATAAGAAGGGGGGAAAACAACCGTATCGTCAATATCATCATGTAACCATGTCTCGGTTATCACCACTATGTGAGGGGCGTATCCTAAAATAATTGCCTCGAGTTGGTCACTTTTATTTACAATACTGCGCGCATTGATATTAAGTAGTCGTAGTTCCTTGCAGACCTCATGGGCAAGTCAGTTCTGTTTAGAAGATCCGTGGGTCCGAATATTAATTCTTGCGTTTTGGGTGTCGTCCCAGATAAATGTGTCATCATTGACACGTAGCTTGTCATCCTTTAGACTGACTTTTTTTCCCTGCTGTTTTTCCAATTTTGCACTGTCCCACAGGAGCTTGCGCTTTCTTAATGTGGTGTGCGAGTAATCATTTTGCAAAGATATGACAGTCCCTTTGAGTTTGTAGGCATTCTTTCGAATTTGTTGTTTTTCGTTATAGTCTTGAAAATAAATTATTACAGTACGTTTTTCACCGGGTCTACCAAGACAGTGAATTCTGCCGATTGATTTACACTGAATGTCAAGTTTCTTCGAAAATACATCGTCTAAGATTTTAGATTTTAACATAAAATTGGTCTCTTGTGCTTCTTCCGGTATGCCGAAAACCACCAAAATAAAACGCCTAGATTTGTCTTCTATATCTGTCAACTTCGCCTCCAAGGACTTGACTGTATTTTCTAGAATATCAAAACGTGCCACTCGTTTTTCTAATTCCGAAAAATGAGCGACCCAGTCAGCCATGAGCTTTTCCATATTATTCTGCTGAGCTCTAATGGCTGCCACTTCAACAGCTAACTTATTTTGACCAGCTAACAATTCACTTAGCAAAGCCTCAGTTGAAGGACCGGGATTTGACTCCACGTCACCACAAATCAAAAGCAAGCACACACAAAATACATCATTTGCACAGCTAAATAAGCGTTGTGGGCACGGTAGGACCAAAAGACCACGATGATCGCTCTTAATTGAGCTGAAGTAACCACCAACCTGAACGAGACACAAGAATGGCTTGTTAGACCACATACTCGCTCCTGGTCCACCGCGCCCACTGAAAGAGTAGTGTCGGTGCTGCCTTATAAGGTGCTCTGCAGCAGTCACATGGGGTGCCGACTGCGTCTGCGCACGGGTGTCAAGAAGCACGGATATCGCACTGCTGACAGTATCACGATGTGGCTCCTCTGATGACGCTGAATACTGATGAAGCTTGCCAAATTCGGTTGGTTCGAGCTGCGGACTTATTCCGGAAGGCACACGTTTCCGTCGATGTGTTAAGCCGGCGGATCCAAGAACAAGCACCTGAACGAGACAGAAGAACGGCTTGTTAGACCACATACTCGCTCCTGGTCCACCGCGCCCACTCTATGCTGCCATATGCTGCCATTTTTTGCGGTTTTCGTACAGGTTGGCTATTGGCGGGTTGGCAAGAATAGTATGGACGTCGCTAGCGCAACCTGCGTCCAGGTGGACGTACAACGTGATCGTATCAAGCCTGATTTGCGTAAAGCGCTTGAAGGAGAACTGGGCCTCGACCTGAGCAAACCAGACCTCCGGCGAATCCAACCAAAACGGCAAAAGCGCGACATCAACAGGCCAGGAATAAGCGAGGGGAATGACTTCTGTATGAGCTTTGACGTTCTCAGCGGAGCTGGTAGGCACGACCTCTTTTGCAGATGCGTTGCGAGATTCCTGCTGTTGCTGGGTCTGAAGTTCTGGTTGAAGTTGTTGCACTTGATGGTCAAGAGTGGTGAGGGCTTCTGGATAGGCCATGCTGGTGCGGGTCGCCAGATGTCGGTACCGTGATGACAGAACACACCCCAACATAAAACATAACGACTGTTTATTTACGTTGTAGCAGCAGCGGGGCAAGCATGTCGATGCTGCGCACACCGGGGTAGCGAAGCAAAAAGTGAAACCGAGCTTGGCAGCTTGAGTTTTATTCACCAGTGGTGATTTAAGCCTCCGCTGAAGCTGCAGTGGCACTGTTCGTTATCGGAAGCGTATTGCAGCAAGTTGCCGAGTCATGCCGGCTAACCAGTGACGAAACGGAGGCTTCACAGTGTTGTGCGCAGTGGTCAGCACAGCTTCAAACCACAGCAACTATTTTCGTCAGGGAAAAGCATCCCTACTTTTAAACATTCATTAATCCCTCAACAGAAACTTCGTGGGTAAGTTCGAAAGGGTGGAGGCAATGGGGAAGCACTTCCTCTGAATTTCAAATATTATGATCAAAACCACATGCTTTAGTGCTTGAATGAATAAATGGTCTTCGACAAAGCTAAACAGCACGACAATTTTCTTGTTTAGGCGCCAGCTAAGAACCCCATCTTAGTTTGCCAAATAATTAAACTAGGTACCATACAAGACGTTATACATGGGTCTTGAGTATCGTCGACCTTGGCACAGACTTCCTAGGGAAGGCTATGTTTTCGTGTGCTCGTGAGGGCGCCGCAAGGAACCCCGTCGTGTCATAAATAATTGTGCGCTTCGTGGGAGACGTGGCATTACCGGAAAAAGTAGAGAACACGTGTTGTCAAAACTTCTCGTTGAAACAGAAAAAAATCAGCACCTCAATTTTTAACGTATGTTCGCTCAACGGCAGACAAGCTGACACAGCAGAACCCGGAAGACGTATCTCTGAAACTGTTGATATATCTACAAGCCGTTGTCAGCAAAGAGAAAAATTCCGCCTTGGTAACATTGTTGATTGCTTCACAGTACATTCCTTGGCGTTAGTTTTCATGCATAAATAGGGTGGATGTATGGTCTTGCGCACACATGTACAACGCAAAGGCAACGGCAGCTGTTTAATGAGGATTCCACGTGAGCTGAGATGTATCACTTTAAAGTTCAAAGCGTCGCCAAGAACCTCTCAAAAATTTTTAACCTCAATAAGCTCACCGCAACATAAAAAGAAGCAGACTTGGCTGCTTATTAATGTTTTTTCAGCCAAAACACACAATCCTGAGCGCCAATTTCGAGCTATAGTCCAAGAAAAATACATGGTCAAATTTTTAGCTGCATTTTTGCGGAAATATTTAAAGATGTTGCCATGTGATGATCCTTGTGTCATTAAAGCTCTTGGCAGGTTACTAAACCTTTTAGGTTACCAACACGCGGATACATTAGGTGTCTTTTCAATAGACAATAGGTGGCAATGCACAAAAACAGTTTTGCCTTGAGAAAAGTTGTGAGAAAATTCACGATGGTGATAATTTTCTAGAGTTAATTTGAATAATAATTTCAGTTTTTATTTTAAACGTAACATAATTAGTTTGAGTAAAAATAACTAATAGTTTTGAATAATCGTATTTAACACATCATAACCTATTAGGTATGAATTAACTGCTTATCATAAAACTTTGACAGGAGTCTGATGTTTTAAGGCAATCTATACATGAAATACGATATATTTTGCGTGGATATACAGTTACACAGTTACATATACGATTCCACAGTTACAACGCAACGCCCGACGCATCATATTTGATACACAAAGCTGGAAGATGCACCCACTGCTACCAATTGAGCCTGAAGGCACAAAAGCCCATTATTGGGGCTTAGGCAAAGGGAACGTTAAAGGTGCTTTCAAGCCTCAATAATGTTGTAGTTCCTGCCCTTCAGTTTACAAGACGGCCGCCTCACGTACTGCACGTCATACGGTATTTCACCTGGATCGTTATACTCGAAAAATATACATCCAGCATTTACTATCAATAATTACTGTGAGCTTTTTGTCTACAATTCCCGAGGAGGCATAGTTTTATGACAATGAAATTGTAAGGTATATACTTGAGCGTATCCTTGAGAATGACGAAAAAGTTTTGAAGAAATTGGGTTGGGTACCTATGACTACCTAGCAGACAACAAAAATAACCCTCATGTTACACGAGATTTCCGCCTTTGCAGCAAATGTATGAAATCTTTACAGTCGTCAGTCTGCCAAACTGTTTTATGTGAGCGTAGTGCATATATCGCGGTCCTGTCATGGCACCTGATGCTGCCTGCAAAAAAAAAGGAAAAAGAAAAAGGACAGCCACCTATCTTTGTCATCACTTCCTCAAAAAGAAAAAAAAGTGCTCTACTGACCTAGCCCAGTGCGGAAGTAAGGAAATTTGCAAGCTATATACACACTATACTATCGATACAATCAAGACCAACGATACACACAAATATGTACCATTAGTTCCACTACAACCTTCTGTGAATATATACACTTGGGTATCATGAGCCAACTAACAAAATGTGCTGCTTTTTCTATAGCAGTTGATGAAGGTGACCATTGTGGGGTTCCTCTCAAGCAAGAAATCCAACTGATGGCAGCGGTGGTTGAAAAGGGACGTCCGTATAATCTGCTCTTTTTTTTACCTGAAAACTACTGCCATAACTGCGGAAACACATCCTCACATAACTCAACCCGCGGAGGTGTCGTGTTTCCGGCGCCGGTATCACACCTCGACACACTGGTAGAAGCGGTGGTAGTGAATGAAGGTTTGCCTAATCCATTCCTTCTTTGCTTACCCAGGTTCGTGTCTTGCGTCTGGGTCTGCGGCGCTTCGCGGTTTTAGCGTTGCTTGAATTGATCCGCTTGGCTCTTTTCTCCGAAGTGATGCCCTTGCTTAACATTCTGTGTTTTTTCACGCTTCAGACTACACCTGCAACCTGGTGCCGTAGTTGAGGAACCTCATCTTGGTGTCACTGACTGCGCAGAAGAGTTGTGGTTCGACGTCAATATTTTACTCAGACAGGTGAGCAGGAGTGGTGGTGGGGAAAACACATTCACCTAATCCACCTATTTATGCCTACCAGGTTGGTAAGTTTTTGTATTTTCTTAATAATGATGCTTCACGGCTTCCGCTGTAGTCACCGTGGCTCAGTGCGCTGCTCACTACTGTGTGATAAACGTGATTTTCGCGGAGCTCATTACCACCAAACCGAGTAGGAATTAAATGCTTGGATGTCAAGTTCATTTCTGGACCACGAATTATGGTAGACATCTGTCATTCCATTGACGAACTTCGCCATGGTGATGGACCCATTCTGAAATAATACTAATTTGATTTCTCTGTAATGTTGGTGTTATACGCAACTAATCAAACTGGCAAAAAGTTTAAATAAATCAAGGTTTATTACTTTTTTTCCGTAGTTGAATGATTCGCACTTATATTAGAAGGAACCAAAGGGTATGAACAATAGATTTTTTCCGTTGAAGAAATTCGAGCCCACGTAGTTAGAATTACGCACCCGATGCTCTACCACTTGAGCTATGACCGACGGAACTTCCGTGTCCCCCGTTTGTAGAGTTTTTATGTGTGCCTAATATCTGGGTCTGTAACCTAGCGCCACTCGTTGCCTTGACGGCGAGTGTGGAGCACCATTTTTGCCAGAGGGCATCGCGAGGCACTTGGTCTTCGCTAGAGGTGGCGGCGTACCAATACACCATCGCATGCTACCTACGACTCGAATCTTCTTGAACGAAGCCCTCGCTATAAAACTACAAAAATGGGAATGATCTGAGGGTTTCGCTTTCTCATGAAACCGACAGACAATTAGGCAATGGAAATCATAGAAGTCATTTTTGTGGCCCCTAATCG
The DNA here is from genome assembly GCF_013339725.1 of Rhipicephalus microplus. Classification (NCBI taxonomy): domain Eukaryota; kingdom Metazoa; phylum Arthropoda; class Arachnida; order Ixodida; family Ixodidae; genus Rhipicephalus; species Rhipicephalus microplus. The sequence goes on from NW_023612203.1 coordinate 44,797, forward strand.
TTGTTAAATAAGTTTCACTCGAGTTGAAAAGAAATAAAAAGAATAAAAAATCAAATTCATGTTTGTGGGATCCCTAACAGCACCTTTTTTAATTGCACTAAAAGCTCTCTAATAAAGTTTGGTCTGCCAGAGGTGCTGGCTGAGATACATAGATAATAAAGACACATGTATTCCCTACATAAAAGTGCACAAAGAAGCACACTCAGTGCCAGTTGAAATGGCAGAGCATCGGATGCGGAATTCGATTAATGCGTGTTCGCATCTCATTGATTCTAAGTATTGCTCAAGTTCCTCTTCATTTCATTTCTATTAAAGTGAAAGGCATTGATTACACTACACGTAACAAACCACGATACAGTGTCCCCAATAGTTTCCCTGGCCTAATTCTCTATCAGGTTTATTACTTGTGCATAGTATAGAAGACGACGTCCTCGGAAAATTTTCCTTGCTTCGCACTACGATGTTGTTAGTTGTTCTGGCTGGTGGGAGTCAATATACAAAGCTAAAGGCGAGATTAGACGCAAGGCGTGGCGATGGTCCCCATTCATCAAAAGCGAAAGGTGGGGAGCCTAAGTAACATGCATACGTTTATTTAACCGTTTGCTTGGCCGATACACCTAGCAGCATTGGTGCTTTTGCGCGGATGCTGGCTACGGTTGAGAAAATATAAGGACTCAATTCAGTCATTGCCACAGAGTTACGGTGAAATGACGAGCTGAGAAGTTTGGCGAAAAAAATCATAAGTTATTTAAGCAGATGCGCAGGGGTATTAGAGACGGACTCCATCTCGGGTTACGTATACAGCAACTGAAGGCGTCAGTGAATATTTTCGAGTTCCAGAGTAGGAGATTAAACATATGACAGAATGACGAACCCGTCAGAGTTGACGGATAATGGCATGGGCACTACAGAAAGAATTCCATCAAATACAACCCAAACAACTGAAAGCGGCCACGATTTGTCCAGCAGTGAACTAGTCATGAGTGGCTGAAAAACGGAAAGCCCTACGGCATTGATCATGAGATTTTATCTTTTTAGGACAAACGTCTGCATAACCGAAAGCTGCTACGCTGCACAGACGACAGCATAAAAGAATGTCTATCATTTGCCATGGCAATACAACGGCGAGATTCGCGCCAGGAAAAGCGTCGATTGTAGGAGCTTCTCAGGCGTTTCAGGTGCTTCTGGAGAGTCAAAGAAAGCATGATGACGTTATCGAGATAAACTAGGCAAACGTGCCACTTAATACTAGTAAGAACAGTGACCACTATTCTCTGAAAAGTTTCGGTTGCAGAATACAGGTCGAAGGCAAGCACTTTTACTCACGCAGGCCATCCGGTGTAACAAAGGCAATTTTTTTCGCGATGTCTTTCAACAACATCAATCTTCCAGGGCCCGCTTTTTCATCCAATAGATGAAAAATACTTCACCTGTCGCTGTCCAAGGAGCCCATCGTAGATGCGGGACAGTAGATGGATGACTGCTTTCTTTCAGAAAACAACCAGTGACGACCAGGAGTTCTTCGAGGGTTGTATGAGGACATCTTGAAGCATCTTTTCTACAACAAGCTTTATCACGTCACGTTCCTCGGAAACTCGGTAAAGTTGTTGCTTTATGTGTGCAGCGTCTGTGTACGTAATTATTCGGTATATGCTGATTGAGATCTATTGTGCTTTAAAGGATGATGTGAAGCACGATTTGAACTGAAGTAAAAGTTGATGCAGTGTTAGTTGCTAATCCTTGAAGTTTTATTTATTCTTAAAATTGCCGAGTGGTGGAGTCATGTTTCTTAATTTTGATAGAAGGGCATCGTCTGATAGTGTAGACCTGAAACACTCGGCAACGTGTGCTACAGGGTAGTCAAAAGTTATGGCCATGTGACAAAAACTGTGCTGGTTCTCGTTACTCAAAATTCGTCACGATCATCACAGTATGTCCGTCATACAGCGTGAGGCACACAATGGGGGGGGGCGCACAAGCGTTTCCTTCAAATCACAACCACTGCAACACGCTCTAATGATTTGTTCTACTATGGCTCACTTGCATATATTGTAGTGATGCTGAGGTAGACAGGCTAAAAAAAACAAGCGTCTTTATTAGGGCAAACTTGTACCCACGAGTCTAATGATTATGGTCGTCGAAGTCCGAGTAGTCGAGTTGCACAGATCCAACTATCTTCCTCTTCCTCGTAGCCCGAGTGCATGAGCGCGTGGCGCATGCCCGCCGGGTCTTGCCTGGTACTCGTGCCACGATGATTGCGGCGGGCTACTTGCACGTGGCCAACTTGCCGCGGCATTATCCCCCTCCTCAGACTCATCGTCCCGATGCTTGAGTCAGTGAAAAGATACATGCACACTCTGACTCGTTTTCCGACGATCTGTCATGATAGGGCTTCATGCGGACTACGTGTAGCACTTCCGTGGGATTGTGGCGTCTTGAGTTCACGTGTACAGTGGATCTGACTTTATAAGTGACGTCGCTGATATGGTGGAGTACTTCATAAGGGCCGAAGTGTCGGCAAAGAAGTCTGTGGCGGCGCACTGGGATCCATATCCACACTTTGTCATCGGGCTGATAAAGTGCATCACTGCGTCACTTGTTGTACCGACTAGAGTCGGCACGCCGTTGGCGACGTATTCGGTATCTTGCCATTTGTCGTGCTTCCTCGGCTCTTTGCAAGAAGTCATCTAAATCAGGTGGATAGCTGCTTTCGTCCCGTAGTGGTTACATTGCATCCAGTGGGTTGGTAACTGTCCGACCGAATACTTGTTCGAAAGGGGCAACGCGGGTTGTTTCTTGAACGGCTGTATTATATGCGAATGTTATGTTGGGTAATAATTCATGCCACTGTTTATGTCCAACATCAACAAACATTGACAGCATGTCAGTCAGAGTTTTGTTTAGGCGTTCGGTTAAGCCATTTGACTGCGGGTGATACGCCGTTGTGCTTCTGTGATCGGTATTTGTCATGCGCATCAGGCATTGCATTAGGTTTGCAGTAAATGCAGTGACCCGATCCGTAATAATGACGATGGGCGCCCAATGTCTGAGCCCTATGTTGTTCACAAAGAAATTGGCGACTTCAGCAGCAGTCGCGCTGTACAGAGAGTCAGTCTCAGCATATCGGGTCAGATAGTTTGTGGCTACTTCTATCAATTCCTTGCCTGCACACGATGCCGGGAAAAATCCTGGGAAGTCCATGCCGAGTTGTTGGAATGGGGCATCCAGTCTATTGGCTGGAGAAGGCCGGCTGGTTTTACAGGTGGAATTTTGCACCATTGACATCGACGACAAGTTCACGTAGCACTGCGCTGATGCGAGAGACTTAGGCCAATAGTACTTCAAGCGAATCCTGGCGAATGTTCGGCTCACACCCATGTGTCCAGATGTTGGCTTGTCATGCCATGCATGCAGAATTTCCTCTTGCATGACTGCGGGTACGACTAGTAAAAACGTTTCGCCAAAATGTTCAAAGTTCCTCCTGTAGAGAAGACTTCCTCGAAGGCAGAACACGGAGAGCCCTCTGGAGATTATGCGAGGGACTTGAACGTCGAGACCCTGCAGGTGTTGTATAAGCGCCAGTAAATCTGGGTCATCTTGTTGTTGTTGAGCGATTTTGGATGCGTCGACAACGCCTCAATAAGGGAAGTCTTGCTCTTCAGATACATTTAGATCGACGGGCAAGTATTGGTGAGTATTGGTGAACCCTGTAGCCGTTTTCTTAATTCATCAAAAGCTTTCTGTTGTTCTCGTTCCCATGTGAAGGGCACGTCGTCTTTTGTCAGTTTTGTAAAAGGTTCCGCAATCTTTGAGAAGTTTTGCACAAATCGCCTATAGTAGGCACATAAACCCAAAAAATCGATGCCCTGACTTTTTACCTCTGGGTGTAGGGAACCTCTGAATACGGGCTGTCTTTTCGGGATCCGGAAGAAGGCTATCAGAACTAATGACATGTCCTAAGAATCGCAGCTTTTCCAAGCTGAAGTTTCAATTTTCGGGTTTGATTGTCAAGGTTGCTGACTGGATGGCTTCCAATACTGTGCGTAGTGGCTCTAGATGTTGGACGAACGTTGCAGAAAATACCACCACGTCATCCAAATACACTACGCATGACTGCCATTCCAATCCCGCAAGGACAGTGTCCGTCATTCGCTGGAACGTCGCTAGCGCGGAACAGAGGCCGAGTGGAAGGATCGCCGCCATCCTGGCCCATTTTCATACCATGTTTTATAGTGGGTGCATATTGTGCGGAATGGGGGAAACGGTGATTTGCTCACGTTGTCGTATTGTCAATCCCTGTTAATTGTCGTCCGCCATGTCCGACGGGATGGCCACATCTGTCATGACTGACCTCCCAGCCTTTGTGCTTAGAGAGGCTTGTGACCTGTGCCCTCTCCTGTGCCTATGAAATCTCCTCAAGTGTATTGTGTATCCTTAGCTGGAGGCGTCATTTCATTTCCGTGTGGTTTGTAATACTGCGAGTACTCTTGATGCCTCTCCCCATCATGACGTTTCGTTTACCTCACTCAGCCCTCAACCAGATATGCATGGTCGCAACATAGGTTAAGTTGCGCATTAAGAACACACGAATAAGCCAAGCCAGGTTGCCTTCTGCAACACCACTTCACTTGTTGGCGAACCTCCAGATAAGGCCGATGCTGCTGTCGGTATTTTTTGCAAGTTGGAGTAACGTTCGGTTATTGGTCTCCCCTGATTCGATGCAGATCAACGCGACCCTAGAGATTGCATCCCCACTTTGTGTTCAGGTTAATGTCAGTCTCTGCCAGGGACTTGCTTGGCTTATGTTCTCCCCTGATGTTCACAATAGCAGCTCCATTTTTCTCGGTGAGCCCCAGAGGCCCGTGTGCTACAGAAAAAAGTCTGTGTAGTTGGCAGCTTTCTGTAGGACAGACTCAATGTGCGCATCGCTCCCCCCAGCACGCCAGATTGCTATGTCGCCCACGGTTGTCCGATGCCTTGAATCTTTCCCAGACCTTTCAATAGACCAACCACTATAATATTGAAGAAGAGCGGTGAAATCGTGGACCCTTGCGGAGTGCCTGATTTGGGGTACACTGCAAAGGCCATGATTTAATTTCAATGCTCAAATCTATTTTGCCCTTTTCAATCTCGCCGACCTTGATGAGCAGGGCTCTGGGTCCCCCAAGGAAATATCGAACGAAAGCATGAAACGCCACACCCAGGCATAGGTTCGAGATTGCGTTGAAAATGACTGATTTGCTTATGTTATCAAACGCTTTCTCCAGGTCAAAACTGAAAATGACCATCGTGCACCTGGTGTTAATGTCAAGTATCCAGGTCTTGCTGAGCCTCATAGCATGCTGTATTGAAATACTGGGCCTAAATCTCACCATGCTATGACAAAACATCTCGCCTTCTTCGACAAACCCTGTGAGTCTGCAGTGGATGGCAATGTCCTGCCACATTCACCACACAGAATGTAAGAGAGATGGTCCGTAGAGTTTCCAAGATCGGTGACTTGCCTGGTTTAGGAATGAGGATGACCAGCGCTATCTTCAGCTGCCCAAGGACTGTGCCCTCCTTCCATATGCAATTGATTTCGCCAGTGAAAAGCCCACCCGACTGATCTCGAGGTTTCTGAGGGCCTTGTTTGTCATGAATGTCATGATTTACATTTCATGGTCCTGCAGCTCTTGCGGTGGTTTCGTTCACATGGCATGTTGCAAAACCGGTATGGTATTGCATGATTGCATGGCAAACACAAGCGACAGACCCTAACATAAAAATCATGACATGCGTGTCATGTAACAACATGACTGCATGCCACGCTCATGATGCGCTCGCGGGCGTTTCGCTAGCGTCACATATACGAAATTTGGTATTACGCTACGTGAATGAATTGCGAAGGTATGTGACTGGTACAAACATGATAATCTCGAGATGTGTGTTATGTAACAACATGATTAAATGTCACGCTCATGATGCACTGGGTGTCCTTTCGCGAGCTTGAATTATACCAAATTTGGTATTACGGGACGTGAATGGATGACATAGGTAAAGGACACACACAAACATGATAATCACGACATGAATGCCATGTAACAACATGACTACAAGCCACCCTCATAATCCGCTCGCGGCGCTTTCAGTAGCTTTACATATACCAAATTTGGTATTGTGTGACGTCAATGCAAGACGAAAATATGTGACTAGTGCAAGCATGACAATCATGGTATGCGTGTCATGTCAGAACATGCCTACATATCACAGTCAAGGCGCCAATACATTTCGACTTGACGCGGTGCGCGTGCTCACCGGCGTTCATTTCGTCGAGTCACGCCGACGTTTTCACTCCTGGCAACGGTCCTGCCTTATACTCGCAGGCGCGGGCCGTGCTACGTTGCTTTGACGCATCCGTGTTCCAGCGCGTCCAGCGCCCCTCCGTCGCGAAACGAGCGAGGCCCAGTGATGTCTGGGTAACGCATCGGCGCGAAATGAAGCATGTCGCATTTCGCGCCGGATGCCATCTGGCCGCGCCGACAGAAGCTGGTGGCGCCGGTCGCGCCTGTCCTCAGACTATACAGTGCTCGCGTTTTGCGAACGTAGCGTCGCTGCGCCGAGCGTGCGCGCGCGTCGACGCTACATTGGAGTATATTGGGCCCTTCATGATGCGCTCGCGGCCGTTTTGCTAGCTCCACATATACCAAGTTTGGTGGTACGTGAAGTCAATGACGACGAAATATATGACTGGTGAAAACATGATAATGCTGACTGGCGTGTCATGTGGTTTCTAGGCGCCGTCCTCGCCCAACGCAAGCCGGGCTACTCCGAATACGTCGTCGCTTATGCGAGTCGCACACTTACTAACTGAGGCCAATTACAGCGTCACTGAAAAAGAGTGCTTGGCGCTAGTGTTGGGCGCTTCGCAAGTTCCGCCCTTATTTGTACGGTCGCCCATCGACCTGGTAACGGACCACCATGCACTTTGTTGGCTCGCCACATTGAAAGACCCTTCTGGCCGCCTAGCTCGGTGGGCACTGCAAATCCAGGAGTACGACGTTCGTGTCATCTATCGCAGCGGACGCAAGCATTCTGACGCCGACGCCCTGTCGCGTTCGCCTTTACCTCCCGACTCGGCCTGCGGAACCACTGGTATCTCCATCGCATCTCTCGACCTTGACTCCTTTACCAGTGAACAACACAAGGACCCGTGGATCGCTTCTCTTTTTAACTGTCTTTCTGGGTCGTCAACCACTGCGGTACCACGATCTCTCCGACGTCAAGCTGCTCATTTCGCCATTCGTGATCGGCTACTACACCGACGCAACTACGCCCCCGAAGGCCGTAAGTGGCTCTTGGTTGTCCCGCGCAGCTTGCGATCACAAATCTGCGCCTCCTTTCACGACGATCCCCAATGTGGTCATGCCGGAGTTTTCAAAACTTACGAACGCATTCGCCATCGCTTCTACTGGCGTGGAATGTATAATTTCGTTCGAAAATTCGTTATGGGCTGTCCTGACTGTCAACGTCGCAAATCACCGCCTTTCCACTCGTCCGGTGCGCTTCAACCGCTTCCGTGCCTGCCAACCTTTCGATCGGATCGGAATTGATCTCTATGGCCCTCTACCGACAACATCAGATGAAAATCGGTGGATTATAGTCGCTGTGGACCATTTAACACGCTACGCTGAGACCGCCGCCCTTCCAAGTGCCACTGCGCGGGACGTAGCATCCTTCATCCTTCATCGCTTCATATTACGACATGGTGCACCTCGAGAACTACTAAGCGATCGAGGTCGAGCCTTCCTATCAGAAGTCGTCACGTCCCTGCTTTCTGAATGCCATGTTGTTCATCGCAAGACCACGGCATACCACCCGCAGACTAACGGGCTCACGGAAAGATTTAACCGCACCCTTGGCGATATGCTCGCCATGTATGTGACATCCGATCATACTAACTGGGATCGCATTCTTCCATTCATTACGTTCGCATATAACACCGCGGCACAGTCTACCACTGTATTTTCACCTTTCTTTCTTCTTTATGGACGCGAACCATCCCACACCATCGATACTCTCCTTCCATACCGTCCTGACGCATCCGAATGCCCATCTGTGTCCGAAGCTGCACGAAATGCGGAAGAGTGCCGTGAACTCGCACGCACCTTTACGTCTCGAGAACAACAGCGCCAGAAAGAAACAACGTCGACTCTTCACAAAGCCCCAGCTATTCCCCGGGATCACTTGTATGGCTGGCTGTTCCTTACCAAACGCCCGGCATTTCCTCAAAACTCGTTCCAAAGTACGACGGGCCCATACCGCGTTTTGGAGCAAACCTCGCCGGTGAATTTTCTCATCGAGCCACTTTCCCCATCTGACGACATGCGCCGGCGTGGACGTGACATCGTCCACGTCGCCCGCCTTAAGCCATATATAGCCCTCTGCCTCCAGACTCTTAGGTCGCCAGGATGGCTCTTTTTCGGCGGGGGCAAATTGTGAAGAAGAAAGAGCGTCGTTGGCAAGCAACATCGCCACCGCTTGGGTACTGGGTGCTGGGCTTCGCTCGCTCGGCTCGTGCTGATCATCGCCGGCATCTGCTTGACTGTTGCTCTTGCACGATCGTGTTTCTTCGTAGGACCACCGTCGCAACAGTCGTCAATAAACCCTTTTTCAATATATATATATATATATATATATATATATATATATATATATATATATATTGTGAGTGCGACAAGCGAATGACTTTTTATTCTCTTTGTAATCATCATCACCTGTACATCTTCTTCAGCTAAAAGTATCATCACCAGTGTGATTTAGCTCGAGCCTAGCCGAATAAATCGGTTCCTCACAAGTGGTGGACTGTGCTTTTCGTTCCCTCAAGTCCTCTCGCCCGTTCTCGCTGGAGCTCCGCTCGGGTCGTCGCATACAACCCCCTGCCATGGTGGCCCAAGAAAACCCTGGCCCATCCAACGTCGCCGTCCTAATGCAGCCACCGCCACCCGCTCCGCCCCAACAACATTCGCCTGCGTGATCCACCTGTGTTTTCCGGTCTCCGAGGCGATGATGTCGAAGACTGGGTCCAGAACTACGCCCTTGTCAGCGATTTGAACAGGTGGGACAATCCACAGAAGTTGCGCAGCGTCCCATTTTACTTGTCCAATGTTGCGAAAACTTTGTTCTGGAACCACCACCTGGATGTTCCCGACTGGGACACTTTCGAGCAGCAAATTCGTCAGTTATTTGGTGCCCCTGCAGTTCGCACTGAGGCAGCAAAGAAGAAACTCGCTGAACGCACGCAGCTGCCGGGTGAATCTTACACCTCTTATATTGAGGATGTCTTTGCACCGTGCAAGCGCGTTAACACCGGCATGTCTCAGAACGACCAAATACGCCACATTATTAAAGGTATTAACACCGTTGCCTTTAACGCCCTCGCCACGCAAAATCCTGCCACCACCCAGGACGTGATAACCATCTGTCAGCGACTTGACGAGCTTCAGTCTCTTCGCCTTTGCTACGATGCCACCGACGTTCGTTTGCCTGCACCCCTCGACTTGCGTGCGCTTATTCGCCACATCGTTCGTGAAGAGCTTCACGGGCGCTGCTCTTCCTGTGCTGCAGAAGTTACTTTACCTCCTGAAAAAGATAGCTTGCGAGACCTGACTAAACAAGAGATCGCCTCCGCATCGCGTCCGACGTGTTCCAACGGTCCCTGCGTGCGCCAGACGCGCACGTACGCCGAAGTTGCCACGCTGTCTGCCGCACCCACCGTTTCTGTGCCTACAACAGCAGACCATACGCCTGTGGCTTCGTTATCACCGTCAGTGCGTGCACCACCTTACTACGCACCTCAGCGCCCACCTCGACCAATCTGTTACTACTGCGGCTATCGAGGACATATCGCTCGGTTTTGTCGAAGGCACCAACAGACGAGCAACGCGGCTACGCTCCCGAAGAACATCGAAGCTTCCGTCCGACCATGAACTACTTACGGCCACCCTCCCGATCGTCCTATTACCGTTCACCGTCACCTACTTACCATACGGACATGCCTGGGGATTCCCGTACGTCTCGCCGCAGGTCGCCTTCGCCACGTCACCGTTCAGTGTCGCCTCTACGGCCCGCCTCCCATTCCACGAACGCCCACGCGGAAAACTCCCCAATGCAGTTTTAGGAGGGGAAACTGCATCCCTTGGACAGCTAACAATTCCTCCAGAGCGGCCATCGAATTTGATAGTAGTGTTTGTAGAAGGTGTATGTGTTGAGGCTCTTGTAGACACTGGCGCTGCCGTTTCGATTATTCGTGCTGATTTTTGTTCCCGCCTTCGAAACGTCACCACACCTTATGGCGGCCCACCTCTACGTGCGGCGACCAACGCTCTCATTCGTCCACTTGCACAGTGTACCGTTCGTGTCTGCATAGAAGGCATTCGTCATCACATTGTTTTCGCGGTATTTCGTGAGTGCACCCACGCTCTCATTCTTGGGTGGGATTTCTTGTCTTCTGCGTCCGCTTTCATATCATGTCATCAGTGCCTCCTGCATCTAAATGCCACTGACTCTTCTCCGCTTGAACAAGATGGACGCATCCGCCTTGTCACCAAGTCAGATTATGTACTTCAGCCATACATCAAAGAAATTATAAGTGTTAATTGCACCGACATTGTGGATGGCGACGTACTAATTCTCCCTTACGGCCATACCCTACGTAGGGGCATTGCGATCACACCGGGCTTATTCGCTTCTTCGATGGGTGTACGTACCTAACCACCTTAAATCAAACGCCCGAGTGTGTACTGCTCCCCTGTGGCTCAACAGTATCTTGCGCGGTCGACAGTGAGCCTGTTGCGATTGTTACTCTTCCGAACAACAACCACAACGATGTCCCAAAGTCACAATCACTGCCATTCAATGCCTCTGCCACACCTGTGTCGGCGACAATAAGCAATGACTTAACACCTGATCAAACTGAAGATTTGCTCGCCCTGTTAAATAGACACCGTTCTCTATTTGACGTGAACTCGCCCGCCCTCAGCATGACTACCACCGCTACTCACAGCATCCAGACTGACGGCTCTCGTATTGTACATCGGCGTCCATATCGCGTGTCTCAGGCAGAACGCGAGATCATCGAGGAAAACGTCTCAGATATGCTACGACGCAACATCATACGTCCTTCCTCGAGTTTCTGGTCATCCTCAGTTGTTCTCGTTCAAAAAAAAAAGATGGGACAGTGCGTTTCTGCGTCGATTACCGTGCGCTAAACAAAATAACGCGCAAGGATGTTTATCCCCTCCCTCGGATCGACGATGCACTGGATTCATTACAGGGCGCAGAGTATTTTTCCAGCCACGACCTTAGGTCAGGCTACTGGCAGATACCAATGTCGGAGTCTGATAAAGAGAAGACCGCCTTTTCAACGCCAGATGGGTTGTACGAGTTCAATGTGATGCCTTTTGGACTCTGTAATGCGCCCGCCACCTTCGAACGCATGATAGACGGCGTATTGCGTGGTTTGAAATGGAAAACATGTCTGTGCTATCTCGATGACATAGTAGTGTTTTCATCCACGTTCTCGCAGCATCTACAACGTCTTGACGAAGTCTTCACATGCCTTGCAAAAGCCGGTCTACAGCTAACACCAAGAAATGTACCTTTGCTAGCAAGACAATCAAGGTTCTCGGCCACCTTGTCAGCAAAGATGGAATTCGGCCCGACCCCGGGAAGCTTGCCGCTGTCCTCGATTTTCCTCGTCCACTACGTCAAAAGGACCTGCGCCGCTTTCTTGGGTTATCTTCTTACTTCCGGCGCTTCATACGTGGTTTCACGGAACTTGCGTCTCCACTCCATCAACTCCTCGCAAAGAACGTCCCCTTCATTTGGTCCGAAGACTACGAAAGCGCTTTCACGGCATTGAAGCAAGCCCTCACATCGGATCCGGTACTGTGCCACTTCGATTCCACCGCACCCACCATCCTTCACACCGACGCCAGTAGTCATGGTCTTGGTGTGGTACTCTTGCAGCGTGACAAAAACTCACGCGAACGCGTCGTTGCTTACGCAAGTCCTGCTCTTACCGCTCCAGAAAAGAACTACACTATCACCGAGCAGGAGTGCCTTGCTGTTGTTTGGGCAGCGCAAAGATTCCGACCATATCTTCACGGCCGTCATTTTACCGTCGTGACCGACCATAACGCCCTATGCTGGCTTTCATCGCTGAAAAACTTATCGGGTCGCCTTGGTCGCTGGGTGCTTCGCTTGCAGGAGTATGATTTCGATGTGGCCTACAGATCTGGGAAAGGCATCAAGATGCTGATGCTCTATCGCGCTGTCCTTTGCCCAGCGGAAGCAATTCACCATCGATACTCCAAAACGACAGCACCTCTCCAATCGCAGCGCTAAGTTCATCACCTGCCACCATATCCGTCCTTGTTTCACAACAACGTGTCGACCCATACTGCCGCACCATTGTTGACCGCTTGACCGGCTCTACTACTCCTCCAAACGCCAGACTCCGTCGACAACTTAAACAATTTAAGCTTGTCGGTGATGCTTTATGTCGCTACATTTACCATATCGATGGCAACAAGTGGGTACCCATCATCCCACGTTCTCTGCAACGTAAGTTCTGGAAGCCTTTCATGATGATCCAACCGCTGCTCATCTATGCTACCACAAGACTTACCACAAAATAAGAAGTCGTTGTTTTTGGCCTGGCCTCTCTTCAGCCGTCGCTAAGTACGTCGCCTCCTGTGTCCATTGCCAACGGCGAAAACGACTGACCACTGCTCCGGCTGGCTTAATGCAACCTCTTCCTTGTCCCGCCTCACCTTTTGAAGTCGTTGGAATCGACTTGCATGGCCCTCTTCCTATATAATCCAATGGGAATCGCTGGATTGTCACGACAGTCGACCACCTTACCCGCTACGCAGAAACAGCTTCTATACCATCTGGGACTGCCACTGAGATCGCCGATTTCTTCTTCGCCACATCTTTTTGCGTCATGGAGCTCCACGCATTCTCCTCAGTGATCGTGGCAAAGTCTTCCTATCTTCCATTGTCGAGCAAGTTTTGCGTGCCTCGAACACTGTTCACAAGACCACTACTAGCTACCACCCGCAGACCATCGGATTGACTGAATGGTTCATCGGACCCTATCGGACATGATCGCCATGTACATTCACCGCAACCACACGAACTGGGATGCAATTCTACCCTTCGTGACATTCGCCTATAATACGGCTGCTCAACGCACTACCGGCTTTTCTCCATTTTTTCTCGTCCATGGTCGCTCGCCGAGTTTCGCACTGGATGTCTCTTTCCTTTCGGCCCCTGCACCCCTCGACGGCTCCCTTCTCTGAAGAATTTCTATCTCGTCTCGCACACTGCCGTCACCAGGCCCGTGTTAACACCGGCCTCTCTCAAGACACTCGAAAATCTCGCTACGACTCGTCTCGCCGTGTTGTGAGTTTTTCCCCTGGTGACGAAGTTCTTCTATGGACTCCACTACGCGTCCCCGGCCTATGCGACAAATTCATCAGTCGCTTGATTGGGCCACACACGGTGATCGAACAGACATCTCCTGTCAATTACCGCGTTTCTCCTCTTAGCGCTAGTCCTGATCATCGTTGCCGAGGAACAGAGATAGTGCACGTATCTCGTTTAAAGCCTTATATGCGACGCATTTCATAATACTGTCGAGCGACCAGGCGGCCGCTTTCACCGCGCGGGGTAATTAGTGTGAGCGCGACAAGCGAATGACTCTTTATTCTTTTTGTAATCATCATCACCTGTACATCTTCTTCATCTAAGAATATCATCACCAGCGTGATTGAGCTCGAACCTGGCCTAATAAACCGGTTCCTCACATATATATAAATAATAAATAATAATAAATAATATATATATATTATATTATATATATATATATATATATAATATATATATATATATTAGGTACTTCACATAATACTACTATTGCACCTTTTTTTCCTGGAAGACAGCGCGGAACTGTTGTTTGCTTCCCACCTTTCAGAGCCCAAACGAAGCCTGAAAACCCCTCGCAGGCAGCTTGTAAGCGGAATGGCTTTCAACCTTCCTGATCGAAGTTGTAGTTTTATGAGAAACTGATAATTCTGCTGTTAATTCTTGAGTGGGCTGCCTACTTTGTACATTCATTGTTTTGCTACTTTCTTTCGTTTCATAGAACCTGCGGAACGTCAACGAGGGTATGCCTAGAGTACCCTGCGCGGTAGAAGAAAAATGCTGCCACACACTCAAAGCCGTGTTGTCATGGCTCTGCTGATTCCCATCTGCCTATTTAAACGTGAGTTTAAAGACTCCTGCACCAGAAAGCATGTACTGCTTCCAGCCAACTATAGATTAATCGTGTTACTATGCACTGTTATATTATGGGAATAGTACCTATGAAGCAACCGGTTGTGAACGAATAAATCAGTAAATTCGTTTTGAAGATGTGACTGCGTTATTCAAGCGACGCAGGATAGATCACAGAGGGATCATATCTGTCACTTTCTTACTGCATATTGAATTATCTTCAGAGCGCAGTGCATGCGAGTTCATTTACCCATAGTTAGTTGGAGGTTAATAGAGACTATATCGCTTGTCGCTATTTACCACTACTAATTGAGCGCATGATGGTATACAATTAGCACAATTGGCTTATTTGAAATAAAAACTATAGCGTTGGATATAATGATAAACACCAAAATTATCTCTCACTACTGAAAGTTAACGTAATAAAGCATGAAGATTAATCAATCATCACACTAGAACTGATAGAATATGCTCAGATATAATTAGTGTATGCAAAATCACGGTGCCCTGATAACCGCGCATACGGAAATAAACTTCCACGTAAACGTTAAAAACGGTCCAAAGTATACAAACAGATTGTGCAGCCGCCGCATCTGCTGATGCATCTAGTCTATCAGCTCTGTTTTACTTGTTATGGTTTGCAGCCTTCTATTAGCTTAAGATATTGACAAACTTGCGGTGCATTATGTTTTCATAGTTACTGAATAACGCAAGTTTAGTGTTATACTTAACGACTGGGCATTTCAAGAAAAAAACATTACCATTAAGATGGCGTGGCACACGCATGAGCCGTATTGCTGAAATGTGATTGAACATTCTCAAATGCACATTTTTCTTGTTCTAACCTGCGAATGCTTTTAGAGCACTCCTTCAATAAAGTATTATTGCAGTGAACTTCAAGAATGTCGACGCAATTCCCACGAAAGAGGATAAAGACGCAACAGTGGTTACCATAATCGACATTCAGCGCTTAGGTGAGGCCAACCTGGATGATGCCACCCGGGGATACATCGGCAGTGGAGCGGGCCAGGAGCAGACATTGAACGAAAACACCGCTGCATTCACGAGGTACGCGTTTGCAAAGCATTATATATTTAGCCCTACTATATATTGTTTTCAAGTGATGAACAAATGTCTAACCCTGATACGTACAAGAAACGGATAAATTTGTTATTAATTAGAAAACGACGAATGCTCTGTCTGTTCTCAGGTCAAGCAAATTACTTTAATGACCTACATGTACACAGTTAATCATCGCGTAACTTCAACGCGGCAAAATAAGCGCTTAATTGGGGTATACGTACAAGCTACAATACAAAACGCGTACGCACATGCTGAAAACTCTTCTGAGAGGAAAGTGGCGGTAATAAAGATTAGCAATCTGGCCGCAATGAGGACTGCGAGGAAACACTGAGAGATTGCTTTTGCCCTTTTCTGTGCTTTTGACTATGGTGTAAATACATGCATGTAATTTGTACATTGCAGATGTATAATTCCCTCCACCTTTTATAAAGCTTGACTGTGTTGTACAAAGAAATGAAGCTCGCCCGCTCTTCACAGCATATATTAATGCAGCATTGAATACAAAGTAAAAGTCATAGCACGAGCCACTTTTACCCTACCAAACAAACTCGTAATGTCTACCTAAACTAAAGCAAACAATTGATGTTTAATGAGCTATGAGTAAAATATTTTGCTAATTTGATGTTGTTGGGGGTGAAGAAATAACTCTTGTGATACAAAATAAGTCTAATTACTTCAATGCAGGCTTCGCTTCAGGCCACGGTCTCTTGTGGATGTGGCGAAGATTCAGACGGCCACTACTGTGTTAGGTCGAAAAATATCTTTTCCTCTTGGCTTCTCCCCTTCCGCTGCACATATGATAGCACACGAGGACGGAGAATTTGGAACTGCAAAAGGTAGGCTCACCAGAATTATTCACACATCCTTGTCGACTATTGTGGAGAATTGTGAGCAAAACTACGCTCCTAATGTAGAGACGATTGCCCGCTTCGATGGGTGGCAAAACAACTAGCAGCCTGCTGGAAAGTTTATCAAGGAGTAGAAGCGTTGCCGACTATGTCACTGATGTTCATTGTTGGCAAAAAGGTGGTTGGATATTCATTGATGAGTAGTTCACTGAGCAGTAGTGTATTGAGCAGCAATACCTTATACGAAATGGCTACTCTGAACATGACGCTTCGCATTAGAGTGTACCTTATTCGGCCTCTTCACCAACATATTGCAAGAGCCCTCATCCTGCATTTATGAATGATGTTTAAGGACGCGCATACTGTTGCGTGAAAACACGAGGGAAACTATAGGCGATTGAAGATATATTTACACCGAGCCAAAGCGCAAGCCAAGATGGCGAACTGAAGTACGGCCCACAAACCAAAATCATGTCGTCTTTCTCGGCGCCTGTCTCACTGCTTAAGTGTGACATTGTCACATAACATTATCTTTCAATCAATGGGGAAACTGCATCTTTTGGGTCCCTATTCGTAACTGATCCCACCAAGAATCCTCATTATTCACTTGCTTCTAGCTATTGTTAGTACAGTATCACGAATATTATCTCTTCGATAGTGTTGATGAAGTTGGAAGATTGCGCCAGGCACAAATATAAGCAACTTTTATACGCATTGTAATGGCAAAATTTGTCAGAAACTGATTATTTACAACTCAAATAATATGAAACAAATAAAACAAATTGAAATAGTTGTTTCAAATTGATCCCCTCTCAACACTGCTGGAAGAATTGACTTCGTGCGTAGGCGCATTGTAAGATATACTTTAAATAGCTAGCCCTCGCCTTTCGTGCACCCACGTACTTTCACCTCGATTCATTTACTTAGTCTAGAACGTGTAAGAAGCCAAAAGTGAATTACGACTGAGTTACATGATACCATTCAGAGATACCCTGATCAATATATATTTAGGGTTTAACGTCCTAAAACCACCATATGAGAGACGCCCTAGTGGAGGGCTTCGAGATTTTCGACCACCTGGGTTTTTTAACGTGCATCCACCATCTGAGCACACGAGCCTGCAACATTTTCGCCTCCGTCGAAAATGCAGCTGCCGCAGTCGGTATTCGATAGTGTGACCTGCGGGTCAGCAGCGAGTACCTTAGCCACTAGACCACGCGTGGCAAGAGACAACCCTGTATACACAGCATTGAACCATGCATACGATTATAACACAATTGCTACTGCCATCATTGACCTTGAATGTCACTCTGGATGTGCGTAACTAAATGACAGCCGCATTCGCCATGCGACTTTGACTTTGTCGCTATTTATCTAGCATGCATGCTGACACTGCGAAGTTCGTCCTGGACAGCCTCTCGCAAGTTCGCGGCCTGCACATCCACGTTTGGCAAGAGTGCATACTGTTGACAAGGTTCAAAAAGTACTTCAAGCTTAGCACTCAATCTGAGTGGTTCTTCCTTCACTCATCACGCTACTCGACTCACTAGAATAAATTTCATGCTCTATTCTTTGAATTCTTCATGACACTGCCACGCAAGCAGTAAAAAATGTCCATTCATAAAACCATTGCAGTAGAATATGGCGAGCTTTCATAGTGCAAGTACCGAAAAACTCAGAAGCCAGTCCATTGCGACTTCGTATACTGCAGCGACTCGGGACGCCGGCACCTTGATGATTGTGAGCGCCGTGAGCACAGCCTCGTTGGAAGACATCAGGGCTAGCGCACCGGACTGCCTTCTGTGGCAGCAGATATACTTATTCAAGAACCGCTCTTTGACCGAGTCCATCGTCAGGAGGGCGGAGCGTCAAGGTTTTGCTGCCATTGTGGTCACCGTTGACTCACCCGTCGCTGGACAGTCTGCATTCATCACCAAGAGTATGTTCGAGCTTCCGAAAGGCCTCAGGTGAGAACTTCCTGCATAATGCGCGAGGGTTACAGGGAAAGGTACAAGCGTGAAAAAATCCATTAAAGTTAAATTCGTGGTCATGTTCGGAAACAAGTCACACGTTCCCATAGGCATTCGCCTATGGTAACTCGAAAGCGAAAGTCATTTTCTCTTTTTCTTCCCATTAGGACCTATCGATCCCCTCCTATGACAGCTTTATGCAACGCACATGCCCTTGCGCTCTATAGTGTATCGACGCACCCTTCTTCAAACGACAATATCATGCTGTCACGTCAGCATCTGGCATCACGTCACGTCACCTCATGTTCACGCAACCATAACATCACAAATTATGGCGTCCTGTGGCGCTGCCACTGCGATGACCCATGGTTAGAACGCACGAGGGAGCATACAACAGTGCATTAGTGAATGCGTAGAAACGCCCAAGTTTTTTTAAATAGGGATAAGTGTATGGATACTGTGAGTATTCCCTAATAACAGGGGGTGACATTAAGGTCACCGAAGGAAGAAAAAAAACACTTTTCTGCTTATTCTTTGGTTATTTCGTGCTGTTGTTGTTTGAAGTTGGCTTATGGCCTTGTCTTATTCTAATAAAGCTATCTTACTGTAGAAAAAAAACGTAAATCACAGTTCCGGTCTCTGCCCCTTACGGCAGACCATCCTTACTTCTTCCGCTATTCAATTTTCGGTCTTCTTTTTCTCTCCTAGGTAAAGTTTGCTGACTGCGTAGACGTTTAGCCGCCACATGTCACACTCTTGCCACTGGAGTAGCAGCTCACTGTCGGCATTGTTGCTTTGCCTTACCCGGCCGAGAGAGCTTTCACGGTCATTTTGATCCATGCCTGGAAAATAATGTTTGGTCTTGAATGCTCGTATTCTTTATCCTGATCAACGTGATAGTAATCATCATGACGTGAAGTGGGTACCATGTGTGAGTTGTGCCGTGATAGCCATGTTATTGTGACCAAACACGCCTATTCTTCATCGTCAACATCATAGCGTATAGTGGGTGCCTTGCATGTGTTGCGCCGGACAGCGTACAAACCTAAACTATAAGGTGCTTCGCCCCTAAAAAAAGGTGTGCTAAGTGCAACTTTACACCTTATTTTATCTGCTCGCGTCATATACCAGGTTTGGATTTTACTTCTTTTTGGAGACCAAGAAAGGGAGCGTATAAAGTGCATAGAACTATGTCTTCTTAAATGAAGCGAAGCACCAGACATGTTCACCTCCCGCTGGTTTAATGGTTAGTAATTCTTGTGACAGAATAGAAAGTTGGGCGAGTTGGTGTATATTCATATTTTAATATGGTTCGTAATTCACAGCACAATGCCAATCAACTGGTTAGTTGGAGCTCATGCAATATTATTGGAAGTTCTGTAGATGAAAATGTGCCAACTTAAGGCTTCTCAAGTTTCTTATACATGAAGCTATATGCATTAACGAGTAAATCAAAGTATACATGGCACACAAAATTTTTCAGCTTCGCTGGCTATGTTCATGGTAGGGCAAACTCTTTTTATAATAACTAGGTCGGTAGCAGAAAATTGTGTCACTCTTAATCGCAATACCCCATGTATGAAAAGTAGTATAAATAATTTTCACGAGTATTATTGTCGCACATGTGCCTCATAAATTTTAAAATAACTTTTTGTGATCAAACTTTCCTCTTGACAAACGAAAGTGAGTGACACTGACTTTTACAAGTATCACATAATGGAGCGTAGCACACGTTTCTGTAAAACAGAAATGAAAGTTCGTTCCTCGTCCCTTCCCAATATTGAGACGAGTTGCCGCTACGAGTTACTCGTAATGCGAAAGTATTTCTTTGCGATCATAAAGTACCGTTATTTTAAAAAAAAAGCTATAGTGTCGAATAATTCTGAAGTGAAGTAAAGGGGAAACACATGGAGGCACATATAATAAACAAATTTATCATCGCCGACAGCACGATATACGAAGTTAAAAGGAATTGAAATAGGCGTTCCTAGAAAAATTTCTTGAGAGATCACCGGCCATACTTGCTAGCCCCTCTAACTGCAACTTTAGAGATGGTCGATCTCAAGTGGCCCTCACAGGCACCTTCTCAATCAATCTTCAATGGCGCAGTCGGGACTCTGCTCTTGAAGCATTAAGCTGAAATCTCCACTAATGAACTAATAGAATGAAATTTCTGGCATTAGAAACTGCATCGAAAAGGCTTTACGGTGCTTGCAAATTGCCCCCACGACCTAATCTTCGGCATCGACGCATTCTGCCCTCATCGATGTGCCGCCGGTACTCTCTGCCTAGAACTCTTCTTCT